>JAFFZR010029153.1:0-10214 GCA_018397195.1 Lethrus apterus | reverse complement strand
AACGAAATACAGCATGATCATGAAATTTTATGCAACGCTACAGGGATCTTTAGTGATAATGGTAAAAGCATTAAAAAATCGATATGTAACGCAACATACTTAATAAATCTGCTTCTTTTTGAAACAATTGGAATGCGGAAAACTTAATTTTTTTAAATGGAAGTGCTATATTTTTATGCATTAGGCGAAAGCAAAATTTAATTGTCTATTAATTTGAATAAGCAACATATGTAGTTAAAATTAATAATTTTCGAGATATTGATGTATTTTTTAATTTTCGTACATTGTCATCCCTCCTGAGAACCATAAAAGTAATTTATAAATGTTTTTTAAAACAAAGCTGATAAACTACGAACTAATAAATAGAATATGCTGTAAATAAGAAGATACACCAAGCTTTACTCAAGAAAGCAGTAATATTAC
The DNA here is from genome assembly GCA_018397195.1 of Lethrus apterus. Lineage (NCBI taxonomy): Eukaryota > Metazoa > Arthropoda > Insecta > Coleoptera > Geotrupidae > Lethrus > Lethrus apterus. The sequence continues at coordinate 9,791 of JAFFZR010029153.1, read as the reverse complement.
ATACAAAATATGGCATTTTGTGATCTCTCTATTTAATGTGTGAATATTATAAAACTTTGAAATGTAAAGCTTGGTGTATCTTCTTATTTACAGCATATTCTATTTATTAGTTCGTAGTTTATCAGCTTTGTTTTAAAAAACATTTAAAAATTACTTTTATGGTTCTCAGGAGGGATGACAATGTGCAAAAATTAAAAAATACATCAATATCTGGAAAATTATTAATTTTTACTACATATGTTGCTTATTCAAATTAATAGACAATTAAATTTTGCTTTCGACTAATGCATAAAAATATAGCACTTCCATTTAAAAAAATTAAGTTTTCCGCATTTCAATTGTTTCAAAAAGAAGAAGATTTATTAAGTATGTTGTGTTACATATCAAATTTCTAATGCTTTTACTATTATCACTAAAGATCCCTCTAGTGTTGCATAAAATTTCATGATCTTGCTGTATTTCGTTATTGAACTACAGGCGTTTTGCCGAAGACCGTCGGCTGTCAAAATTTTTGAATAAATGCAAATATCTTAAAAACGAATAGACATAGACAAATATTATCTTAACAAACTTATATTAGAATTACCCAGTGAATTGAAAAATGTAATAATATATAGGGTGTTCCATTTAAAATATTAAAGTTCATCGTGGTTGCGCACAAACGAAACACTCCGTATAACTGAAAATAATTTTAGGTGGTGGAGACCGTTNGACGGTCTTCGGCAAAACGCCTATAGTTCAATAACGAAATACAGCATGATCATGAAATTTTATGCAACGCTACAGGGATCTTTAGTGATAATGGTAAAAGCATTAAAAAATCGATATGTAACGCAACATACTTAATAAATCTGCTTCTTTTTGAAACAATTGAAATGCGGAAAACTTAATTTTTTTAAATGGAAGTGCTATATTTTTATGCATTAGTCGAAAGCAAAATTTAATTGTCTATTAATTTGAATAAGCAACATATGTAGTAAAAATTAATAATTTTCCAGATATTGATGTATTTTTTAATTTTTGCACATTGTCATCCCTCCTGAGAACCATAAAAGTAATTTTTAAATGTTTTTTAAAACAAAGCTGATAAACTACGAACTAATAAATAGAATATGCTGTACATAAGAAGATACACCAAATTTAAATTTCAAAGTATCTTAATATTCACACATTAAATAGAGAAATTACAAAATGTCATATTTTTAATAGGAGTTACCTATAGTTCTGTTCCGTTTTGTATATTCATAAACGAGATGTCGGTTATGCTATTTTATTTTTATTTTCTTATTTTCGAAACATCTTTTCGATAACATTAATATATTATTTAGTTTATAATAAATAATATTATGTTCCAATCTTATTCTATTATTTAGTTTTTTTGTGGAAAGAATGACAGAATATGGTAATTGGGATATAATGAAAATGCCAGGAAACTTACATATTTCGATTAACGATGAAGCTCAAGAAAGCAGTAATATTACATACAAAATATGGCATTTTGTGATCTCTCTATTTAATGTGTGAATATTATAAAACTTTGAAATGTAAAGCTTGGTGTATCTTCTTATTTACAGCATATTCTATTTATTAGTTCGTAGTTTATCAGCTTTGTTTAAAAAAATATTTAAAAATTACTTTTATGGTTCTCAGGAGGGATGACAATGTACGAAAATTAAAAAATACATCAAAATTTCGAAAATTATTAATTTTAACTACATATGTTGCTTATTCAAATTAATAGATAATTAAATTTTGCTTTCGACTAATGCATGAAAATATACCACTTCCATTTAAAAAAATTAAGTTTTCCGCATTTCAATTGTTTCAAAAAGAAGAAGCCTTATTAAGTATGTTGTTTTACATATCGAATTTCTAATGCTTTTAATATTATCATTAAAGATCCCTCTAGCGTTGAATACAATTTCATGATCTTGCTGTATTTCGTTATTGAACTATAGGCGTTTTTCCGAAGACCGTCAGCTGTCAAAATTTCCGAATAAATGCAAATATATTAAAAACGAATAGACATAGACAAATATTATCTTATACAAACATATATTAGAATTACCCAGGAAATTTAAAAATGTAATAATATATAGGGTGTTCCATTTAAAATTTTAAAGTTGTTCGTGGTTGCGCACAAACGAAACACTCTGTATAACTGAAAATAATTTTAAGTGGTGGAGACTATGAATTCAAAAAACTTTTGTCATAAAATATTTTTTGTATTTTGCTTAACAACGGAGATATCGAAGAATATCGCATTAATGTGACACCTGTATATGAAAATAAATTTGTTGTATAATATTATTATTTTATTTTTACATAAAAATAAATTAAGTACTTGCCCTCTGTAATATAATTATGTAAATTATAGTTCCTAAAAGTGCCAAATATCAAATGCTCATGCGTCCTGTGTATGGAAAAAACACATTTGGATTTAAAGTTTATGGTACACACTTGCAAATCCAAATGTGCTCGTTCACAGTCAAAGATTCGTTAAGAACTATTTGATTGTTAATTCGTGCTGTGCCAGCATTTGTCATTTTTCTTTAAGGTAGCTGGGAAGTCGAGCAACACCAATTGAAACTTAGGTATAGTATTTCCTTAAATGATGAATTTTAAAACTAGGAATTCTTAACATCAATAAAAGAAAATTTCATAAGGAACACAACCAAAAGGGCTAAAGGAGACTTGAGAATAGTGACTCATGGTCATGCGAATGTCAGTAAATTTTACGGATTTTAATTATTAATGATGTATATCTTATCGTAGAGATTAGACATATTTGTCCATGGAAATACCCTTGGGCCTTTCTAACGGCTATTTACAAACTTCGGACATCTCAGTTGCTGTGGAGTATAAAGCGTAAGTCTTTACTTATTTCAATAAACGTCAATTAAATTACAAATGCCGTGAATGAAAGATTTAACTTTGTCAAAAGCTTACAAATTTTGATTGTATAAACTTAATAATTTCAATTTTTGCATTATACATTCAAAATTTTGTAAACTTTTGACAATTAAAGTTTAATCTTTGAATCATGACATTTGTATCTTAATTGACGTTTATTAAATTAAATGTTTTGAAATAAGTAAAGACCTACACTTTATACTCCACAGCAACTGAGATGTCGGAAGTTTGTACACACCCGTTATATTCATGCATGCAGTGGGCAATTATTAGCGACAACAATTAAAACTTGACAACACCGAGAAAAAATGAAGAAAACTAAATTCGGCCGTATGAGAAAAATAAACATTTAGGCGAAATGTATGCAAAAATCAACTGGATACAAAGTCTTGCACAGCGTTAACGCAACAGCCTGTATATGTCTTGTTTAAATTTCACAATTTAGCGTAGGAACTTAAAACAGCAAACCTATAATTTGGTTTCTGCTAAATAATGCTGTAAGATAATAAAAGACGTGTTAAATAAATAAAACATCATTTAAAATAATCATTTTAACATTATTCTTTAAAATCATATGGTTCATAATCACTACGTATTCTCTTAACTAACATATCTTCTTTCTCTCTAGGTAAAATACAATCTCTCCACTCAATTCTATCCATTTTATTCAAGATAGGTCCCATGGCTAAAACCTCCCTGGCATAATTTACTGGAAATCCTTTAGAACCTTGAATTCTAGTGTAGAGCACTTGAGCTGATGGTAATTCCAAAGAAAAATATGGTACTCCTTTTGGTATCACTTGATCTAAATTATTCCATGATTCTAATTTATGTAATTGGAATCCATTCTCTTCCGCAGTTTCCTAAAATGTACTACAATAATCACATGCATTAAAAAAAAAAAAAAAAACTATTAAAAAAGATAAACTGTTGTAATAATAACATATTTTGCAATATTTTATTTTTAGCCATTTTCGTGAAAGTGTATAGACAATTTGTCTGATCAACATGTTTTTTTGTATTTTTATGAAAATAAAGTGAAATTTTTGGACTTCGTCAAAGGACTAAAACAACCGAGCTCAATTCATCACCCCTACACTGTAATAGTGTAGTAATATACAGGTATTTTTGTCAATAAACACATGTCCGGAAATGAGCCGAAATGACAATTTTTACATTTATTTTATCTCCAAGTAAAAAGAAGGATCATCATGTCAAGCAAGCAGGTACATACATGATATCAGCAATTTTGTTGGATTTGTTGGTAAGGCTAATGGCCGCTTTCAGGCATATTTCAAGCTGTTCCGGGAATATTCCATAGCGTCCGTGAATCCATGAATAGACCATGTAATCTCTGTATTAAAAACAATGGCAAACACTTCGAACAACTACTGTAAAGCCTGTAAATAATTCACGTAATAGCAGTCTCTGATTCACTCTAGTTCCAAAGCGGCTCATTTCCAGACATGGGTTTATTGAAAAAAAAAAATGCTTGTTTGTGTCTTTCATAACCACCTAAAGTTTGTCGGTCTAATTTTGGGACATACTGTTTACCGGTGGCCCACTTAAGCGTATTTCCTCGATAACTCAATTGCTATCAGAGATACGAAAAAATGTTCAATACAAAAGTTATTTGGATTTATAAGTTGCACATTTTAAAAATTTTTAAGGTTGGCGGACTTCCGGTTTTAAAGGAAATACATACGAACTTCATTATTTTAAATGGAACACCTTTATATTATCGCATTTTTTAATTTCTCGTCAAATTTAAAGGTCACTTCATGAACCATAATATTGTATGTAAGTTGTACCATTTCGGTGTTATTTGACTTTTTTTTGAAAAATGACATTTGCGGTAGTTTCAAAAAATTGTTGATATCTACGCAACGGAACAAAATAGACAGTTGAATTTTTGAGCATGTTATTAAGCATGAAGAACTAACCCTTTGGCTACAGATTTAAATTTTTAAGATTCACAAAAATCGTGATATGATATATATCTTTCAAACTTAGAGATCTTCAAACATAGATAGATATCTTGTTTTTTTTTTTAAATGGAATGGTGTACTAATGGTTACATCATCAGACGCAAAATTGGATCCTCTTTCGATTTTATTTAGGTATATTTTGTTCTATTTCCGATAGTTCTTGAGATACTCGCGATTTTCCTATTATTTGTTAAAAAAGATAAAAAAAATTTGGTATAAAACAAATTTTTAATTGGCAAACCTACAAATTCACAATAATTTTTCAAAGTGCCCCCCGTTTTGTTGAAGGCACAGTCGAATACGCTTCTTTAAACCATGATCAACACTGGTAAGTATTTGGGACATATCTCTGAACGCTAGCCTAATTCTGTTTCGCATATCTTCAACAGAAGTGCGATACACTTTATTTTTAATAAATCCCCACAGGAAAAAATCAAGTTTTGTTAGATCGTGAGACCTAACTGGCCAAGCTACAGGACCTCCTCGGCCAGTCCAGCATTATGGGGAAGAGCCCCATCATGCTGTAACAACATATTAAGATCTCTAAATTTGAAAAATCATATCACGACAACAAAAGGATAGTTCGGCATGCTTAATACAATGGTGAAAACCGCAACTGTCTATTTTGTTCCGTTGCGTAGATATCAACAATTTTTGAAAGTACCGTGTCATTATTCAAAACAAAATCAAATAACACCGAAATGGTACAACTTACATACAATATTATGGTTCATGAAGTGACCTTTAAATTTGACGGGAAATTAAAAAACGCAATAATATACAGGAGTTCCATTTAAAATAACGAAGTTCGTATGTATTTCTTATATAACCGGAAGTCCGCCAACCTTAAAAATATAAACTTATAAATCCAATTAACTATTGTATTGAACATTTTTGCGTATCTCTAATAGCAATGGAGTTATCGAGGAAATACGCTTAAGTGGGCCGCCTGTATATACATGGTGTTTTAAAACAACGTTTAAAAATTTGAAGGCCATGGAGTATGGTCGAAAATAAGGTAAAAAGTCTTATATACATATATTCGCAAATAAACCGTTTACCAGATAACAGAAATTTTATTACAACAGCAGACTTAATTTGCTTTTGTGGTTTTTATTAAGGTGTTATTGTACTTTAATAATTCACAGTAGATTTTATAAAAAAATTAAGTTACTAAAACATGAATACAAATAACAAAGATGTCATAAAAACTGTACTGCATAGTGGAGCGTCCACCATTTACATGCATACAAAGATTTATACAACGAAGAAAATTAAAATGTACCAGATATTCTTTAGAGAAAAGAGATTTTTGTACAAACATGTTTATTCGTTTCCTGGCATATCGAATGTGTTTTGTGTTAATAATCTTTTTTGCCAGTAGAGTATTTTTAAGGTACACATTACTTGCTTTTACATGAACAATTTTTACTGTTGGTTTCCATAGTTACACCTAAATAAGACTATTATCATATTTAAAACACCCAGTAAACATGTGCTGAAATATGTTCCATTATTTCAGCACGTGAGAGCTGACCTTAACCCAAATCCGCAAAAACGGCGCTTTTAAATTTTCGAAAAATTTCATTTTTTATATTTTGTATTCGGTTCTAAGTACGATTCTGTGCCCATTTCAATATGCGTCGCGTTGAAAATCAACTTCCTTTGGCGGGAATAACATGAATGTTGGAAAACAACCTTTATTGTCAATAATTCGGCGTTATTTTCATATTTTACTCAAACCTAAAATATTTGTTTCTGGCACGCCCTTCAACATAGAACCGTTGTTTCTGCATATTTGGGGTTTGGCTATGGTAAGCTATTACATTTTAAAATAGTAGGACACTATGACCCTATAAATGTTTGAAATCTTTATCTACGTAATAAATATTTTTTTAAGTCAAATTAATCTTTCTATGGAAACATGCAAAATAATAAGAACTGTATGTGATGGTTGGCCATAAATTATTTGAAAGATAAATTATATACACTAAGGTCGAGTTGCACCAATGCAAATTAGATAATCTCCAATTATTTTCTATAGGAACAATTATTATAACAATAGCCATGCCAATGGTTTGTATAGAATAATACAGATTAATTAATCGTGACTTGGTGCAACTGGGCATTAGTTATACACATTTTGTTAATATATCTTCAAACAGCAGGAAATACCAGTATTATTGTGAAGTGGTAAGTGTTCAGTTCGCTAATCATTTTGCACTGTTAGAAAGAATTTGTATGTTTTCATTTTTAATTAGATGAAAAATAAATTAAATAAAATGCATTTATAATTAGCTCATTTTTCTTGACTGCAATGCTTATGCGATATTTACCTGAAACATTTCCAATAGAATTTTTTCTGCAGGTTTTGGAACTGGTATCGACTGTATTTGCATATGTGAGGTTTTATAATTTCTCTCAAAGAAAACAGCTACCTTATTCTCTCTGTTGTAAAACTGGATAATAGAGTCTTTAAATTTCTGTATTTCTTCCAACACATCGGCAGACTGACCAACAGTACACTGATTATGTTCAACAGAGCAAATCAAGAAATGTTCATCGACTATACCTCCTAAAACATGAATAAATATACTATAAATACACCGTGAAATACTTATTTTATTTATATTATTATAATGTACTTCAAATATATTCACCTTTTGCTAAAGCTAAGTAAACCGTATTTCCTATTGTAATTATGAGATGCTTTTCAACAGATGGACTAGCCAAACAAAACCAACATTTGCTTTGATCAAATTCAATGGGTTGTTTTTTAAATTTCTTGTTACCCATTTTTTCTTGAGGTGAATTCATATCATAAAAATATTGTTGTGTGGTAATTTTCCTTGTCTTATTTAAAACTGAAATGTATTTCTATTTAATACTACATAATATAATAATAATAATAATACATAAAAATAATGAGAATCATGTTGACCATTTGATGGCATAGATGTTAGTTAGAAAAGCAATGTGCAGTTGTTGAATATGATGTGCATCATAGCTAACTTTGTTATTATTAAATAGATAGTCAGTTAAATGGGCAATGTATTGCAATTTATTAGACAAATATAAAAACGATTAAAATAATCAAAATGATGGTTATCAAGATACTGATAGCAACTTTTTAATGGACATATTGTTTTTTAACATAACATATTGCATTTGTTTTTCTAATTGCAACTACTACAACCTCAGTTTAAATTTAAGCAATATTGAGTTTGTTGATATTTTAATGCGAGGTACTGTGAAAAGTGAAAAGTTTTTATCAGAAAAATGGTTTACTGCAAATAACAATATTATATCTAATAGATGTGAAGTACATGGAGGACTAGAAATACTTTTTAGAGAATTCTATGATACTTTACAGTCATAAGAACATTAAGTTCTGTAATATAAGAAGAGAACTAATGTGATGAACTGAAGATAGGATTAAAATCAGTGAAAATATGATTAACCCAAAGTTTTCTTCGTCAACGATGTTACAATACAAAGGAAATATTTTTATAATATTTCTTTCACTCACTTTCACTCAATAGTATAAAATTAAAAAAAAAAAAAAACATTACAGCATGATTTCATGGAATGTATGTCCTTCATATTTTAAGTAGTATCTATTTGCATATTTTGAACATACATACAGGATGTCCAGGGATGGGGTTACAAAGGGGAAAAACTTTTTTAATATGCGTTTTACAAAAAAAAGTTATTCTTTATAAAGAATTCTGCTTTCCTCAAAACGTCGAAAAACATATTTGGATTTGACTACAGGCATACACTTACTTATAAATTCAATATTACTGCAGCTGATACTTTTATTTTTCAACTAAACAACAGTTTTTGTAATGGACAAGGAAATAAGTATTAATTGTTAACTTAAAACAGATCTAATAACCACTATTCAATATAGCTGCTTCTAACTTGTATACATTTTTAGCTCCTTTAATAAATTCATTTTAAACTGTGTATCGTAGTAGGCACATTAATCTCATTCACCGCATCCCTTATTGCTTGTTTTAATTGATCTAAATTTTGGAGTACATCATGAGCAAACACTTTTTCTCTTAACACTCTCCACAAAAAGAAATCCATTGGTGTAATATTAGGTGACCTAGCAGGCCATTCAACTGTGCCATTTCTGCCAATCCATTTTCCTGGAAATTGACGACGATATTATGTTATCATTAAAACTTATGAACCAAATGGTATTTTTTATAAACGTAAAATAGCCAACAGTACTTATTAAGTTGTTTATTACAAAAACTGATGGTTGTTTAGTTGAAAAATAAAAGTATCAGCTGCAATAATCTTGAATTTATAAGTACCTGTATGTCTGTAGTCAAATCCAAATATGTTTTGAGGAAAGCAGAATTTTTTATAAAGAATAACTTTTTTCTGTAAAATGCATATTAAAAAAGTTCTTCCCCTTTGTAACCCCATCCCTGGACAGCCTGTATAATATAAGTTTTAAATTATCATAGACTTCCTTTAAATAATAAATACATACAGTGCGTACCAAATGTATGGAACCGGCCTTGTTATTTCAAAACTATTCAAGCTAAATCGATAAAATTTAATATGCATGCTGTTTACAAAGCCTTCTATTATTTCCACAGTTTTGTTATTTTTTTAACTGACAAGGTCGGGAGCTGCACAGCTAACTTGATTTTTTTAAATAGGAAGGGTGGTCAAATCGCATACCGTTTGAAAGGTATTTTCAAGTAGAATTCAGCGATATGCCACTTGCCATAGTTATCTCTAAAGATAACTTCGCTATTGTAAATTAAAGATTGGGAGTAGGTATTAACTGGATAACTGAAGATTCAGTTAGCACTGAAAACAATAGTTAGTTTATGTTGTTTAACGAACGTCAAATGCTTAAAACTA
>JAFFZR010029108.1:0-10002 GCA_018397195.1 Lethrus apterus | reverse complement strand
TGAATTTGTTCCATCAATTAGTTCAAAAGGTTGAAATAATTAAACATAAAAGTAATTAATGAATCAAACTTTACAATTGCGTCCCACGTTACGACTTCTATATACTCCAGCTATTGCTGTAAGGCTAGGAAAAACGTGGAAAAAACCTAGCTGAGTATTTCGACCACTATTATGTTTAATTTTAAAACAATTCAGTATATTAATAAAAAAATATAAATTTAAAAATTAAAATCATTTTAAATATAATAAATTATTTCAATAGTAACTCAATAATAGACATTTGAAATTACGTAAATTAATAAAAATACATAATTCCCATTTCTACAGTTATATAGCTATATTAAACTACAAATTTGGTTAGAGAAATTGATGGAACAAATTCATAGTAAACTATTTTTATAAAAAGATTTCCATTGTAAAATATAACAAACGTCAAATATATTTATTGCTTGATAAAGATTACGAAACACATTTTTATATTTATTATATTTAGTGTGTTGTAATAAATATATTTTATTGCATAACTCGAGTTTCAATTTGGTTGCACGATCAAGAAAGAAAAAAAAATTATTTTAAATAATTTTTTATTAAAAAAAAATTAAGGGAGTAAACTAATCTACAATTTTTTTAATCTTCTGATTAAAAGTTTTTTAATTTTGTTATTGTACTTACAAATATATTTCTTGCTTATACTTTGTTTCAACTACAAACAGCGATTCTCCAAATAAAAATGAAACAGGAATCCCCTCAAATTTATTTCCCCCAAAAATCAAAATCAACCATCAATACTATTTTCCAATTGGATTATGCAAATTTGAAAATAATTTAAATTAAATTAGGTTCGTCATTTAAGGCGAATATGGACCTGCTACTCACCCCCCTATGGAGAATCCTCACTGTTAACAGTTTAGAACGTTTCAAAATTGTGTACTTTTGGAATTGTTGTTCGACGCAACACGAACACAAAGTCGCTTAACCGTAAAAGCAGAATCGTTACAAATTTAATTTTGTACCCGCGGCACGCACAAATTGCGGCGAGAAAACAGGTTTGCTTGATCCATTAACCTACATAATGTTCGGACGGTAAGAATTTTTTTATTTCCCGCAACAAAACATACATAATCGAACTGTTTTTTGTTTTGTATTTTTATGTAAAATTTATGAAAATTGATTCTCTTACTTACTTAATTAAATCTTTGTATTGGGGACAATTTTTTTCAGTGCCCCTTGACTGATAATGAACAGAAATTTAATAAGGAAACAATTTTTTGACTTTTTATTAAATTGGAAAAATACAAATTTTTATTAAATAAAGAAATACAAATGGGGCACAATTTTTTTTTGTAAAAAATATATTCAAGGCCCCCTCAACTGATCTCCAGTTTGTTTAATATTTTTTCTGTAGTCATCTTCTTCGTTTCCTGTTGACGTAAGCGCCGTATTCTTCGCCGCCGTCGTAGCCGTAATGCGCCATCGCTGCCTCTTTTTCGAGGGGCGTGTTCAAATTGATGTTATGACTGTACACGCCGCCTTGATTGTTCGAACGCCAAAACATGTTGACCAGCATCAATATGATGGCCATTTTTCCGACGAAGGCGCTCTTCAAAAGCATAAATTTCAAACCCAAGAGGACGAGCGGCAGCATGGTCGAGGAAATCATGAAGGGTATCACCATGAAGGGTAGTATTTTCGACATAAGATCGCCGCCGCCCTTTTTTTTTATTTTTGTACCTAAAATTTTTTAAAATAATTTTTGACTGGACTATCCTATAATTATATGTATGCGGATACAAATCCAAGCAAAAAACAAAACATTTTGAATTAATTAATTTGTATAAAATCACCTTGTATATTTCTGCTTTTGAATTGTCTAGAAAAAATTGTGAAAAAATCATCAATCAGCTTTCTTAGATTTTTTAATTTGTGAATTCTTCAATTCTGAGCTTTTTTCGTACTTAGATCACCCTGTATACTGGCCATTTTCATTATTATTATTATTATCATGAAAGTTCGTTAACAAAAAATATTTGCAAGCACGACAAATGCGAATCGTTCCGGTAAGCAATTTCTACTAAAACGTCAAAATTAACTGTGAATAATGTTTGATATGTAAAAATTGTCAAAATTAACCGTCAGTACTGACATTTTTTCATTGTAACTATCGAAACTGTCAAAATTTCGAGAATTAACGAAGCTGCTGATGAAACGTCACAAAATTGTCAAAACTGTGAAAATTATTGTGTAACTGTCAGACATGATAGCTATAACAACTAACAAATACTTTGACATTTTGTGACGTTACCACGTCAAATTAAATTTGATTGTTATAAATGTAAAATTTTCTCATTAATCTGTCAAATTAAATTCTTTAATTAATAATTAATATAAAATTACCCCCGTGTCCTTGATGTCCGTCGCCGAATCCCTCGCGAGCGTCACCCACCAAACTTTTTTCGACGAATTTTCCGTCACAACAGTTCGCGCCGCAGTCGCTGACATTTACAACTGTTCGATTGCTGACGCCGCTGCCGTCGTCTGCGCTCGAGAAAATTGCGCCGAAGGCACCCAATGCGACGACCAACGTTACACATTCCACGCTGCACATGTTCGAATGAATTTTTCACCATAAATACACGTTCCTTTCGCCCGCAATCTTGTGGTCGAGCCCCCCCTAGATTCGTCGAGATGACGAACGAAGAGGGATAATTGACGAGGATCGAATACATTTTGTATATTTGCGTGTGGTTTCGATCGATCGATACTTCCGGTGTTACCGGAAGTTGTCGTTTTTTGAGTCTTCCCGGTAGTTTGCGGTGTTTCCTGAAAAAACGGAAGTAATACATAGCTGTTTTAAATCAACAAATTTATGTATTAAAAAAACAACGAACAAAAATGGTAGCAAATTTTGTTTTGTTTATTAGAAAAAATTAGGTCTTGTGTTTATTAATTGGGTAATTAGTTTATCGCAACGGATGGCATGCATGAGTAATGTAAACTAGCGGTTTATAGAGAAAGGCGTTTGGTACGTTACTTTTTAGTCTTACACGAAGTTTTAGGAATTTGGTTATTTTACAAAAACACAAAAGGTCTGCCAATAATTTAAAAATATCTATACTTTCAAACCCAAAACCTTAAAATTTGTTTTTATTAAGCGGAGCTACTTTTAAATCATTTTGAAGTAAATTAGTACAAAAAAATTGCAACAGGTCAATGACACTAATCGTTTAAAGTCAACATTATTATAAGGTCAATGACACTAATTTAAGCCCCACGTATGCATTTTTTTAATGAAATAGTTTTATAACCACTAATTTTAAAAAATAATTTTATGCATCCCAATCCCAAAACGTACAACATTTTCGCTATATTTTTGAAGATCGCATACCTACTTAAAAAAAATAATAACAAAACTGTCAGTGACACTAATTAAAAAAGACCGGAAAGGAGATTTTTGAGGGTTGATTTTTTTTGTGGTATCTCCATTTCTATCCATAAATAAGTAAGTTTCCATGTATAAGGTCACTTGATCGTAATCGCAACTTGCATTTGTTTTTAAAATTGTTTATGCTTTTACAACCGCCAAATACTAATTTTTTAAAATTCAAAGTCTTTTTACAAATTACATAACTTGTTGCAATCCTTTTTTTGCGTGAAAACGTCCGTCCATTTTTAGAAAACAGTGTCGCGCGTAACCTCATTATCTCATTAAACAAATTCGAAACGAGGCCACAATTTTCATCAAAATTGGCGTAGAAATCCTGCCCAAATTACAAAACGGAAACACAATCGAAAATGAGTCCAAATTACAACAACAAAATTTGTTTGTACAATCCTCGATCGTCTTTTTTTTTAATTTGTAACCGGAAAAACTTTTGATACGTAGCGTGTCAAACGTGACAAAACTGTCAAAATTCGTTCTATTGTTTCGCGTCGACGCCGACCCTATAATAACGTCACATTCGATTTTTTTTAATCAGTCGATTTGTACGCCTTCTTTGATTCGGACTTTGACGATGAGACGCGTGGTGTTTTTGTTTTTGGTTAGTGTGGCGTTGGTTTTGGTGGGCGATGTGAAATGTGAAGATGACGAACAGGGGAATTTATTTTCAAAAGAATTGCGCGAAGAAGGTAATTTATGCTTTTTTTTTGTATGGGTAGACGCAATTTTTGTACTTTTTTAGAGATTTTTTGTTTAAAAAAAAATTAAAAAAGTATTGCTCTTTATGGATTTTTTTTATAAAACAAAACCGACGCAAAAGAAAAATACAAAATGATTGGTGATCGATTTCATTTGTTTCTTCGTACCCGTTCATCATTTGTTTTCCAATTTGACGTGCAGTTGTTATTTATAAAACAAGAAAGTCGAACACAAAAAATAAAACAAAATACGAAAAACTGAGTAAAAGAAAATAAATAATCAAAATCTAAATTGAATTTTGAAAAATAAGAACGCCAAAAATGTCACGCGATTTTTCCATGTGAAAAATTTAATTTCTTCATTTGTTTTCGAAGTCAATTCGAAAATATTTTCTTTATTTTCTGGTCATTTTTTTTATTTTTTCGAAATTTCTTGGGCGTTCCTATTGTTTTTTTTTCGTTTTGTTTGTACGTTGCCCGTTTTTCAGTTGTTTTTTTTTTTTTATAAAGTCGTTCTCATTTTTTCGAGAAAAATTAATAAATGTTCTCAATTAATTTTTCAATTGTTTCTCTTACAATTAATTTTTTTATTTTTCAAAATCATGATTACGTTTTTTTTTTGTTTTAAAGTCGGGTTTATACACATACCGGCAAAAAAAGCGGATCACCTATAATTTAAGGATTTTACTTATTATTTGATTGTATTACGCCGATGATGTATTGCTAAAATAGCTAACTGACAGTACATTAAAGAAATAAAACACGAAATTTTGTTTGCATAAATTATAAAAATAAGGCCGAGCGTCCACTGCATGCGTTTTCGTACGAATTATTTTCGTCAGAATTCGAACAAATAGGCCGAACGTCCACTACATGCGTTTTCGTACGAATTATTTTCGTCAGAATTCTAACGAACTGAAATTCATGAAAAACATATTAGTCCGGGCGTCCACTGCATGCGTTTTCGTACGAATTATTTTCGTCAGAATTCTAACGAACTGAAATGCATGGAAAACATATCAAACGTACCGACGAAAACTTACGAACGATTTCGTATGCAGTGTACGACGTTTGATATGTTTTACTTGCATTGGAGTATTCGTTCGAATTCTGACGAAAATAATTCGTACGAAAACGCATGCAGTGGACGCCCGGCCATACTCCAATGCAAGTAAAACATATCAAACGTCGTACACTGCATACGAAATCGGTCGTACGATTGCGTCGGTACGTTTGATATGTTTTTCATGCATTTCAGTTCGTTCGAATTCTGACGAAAATAATTCGTAGGAAAACGCACGCAGTGGACGCCGGCCTAATATAACATTACGATTTTTAACTTTGTTAGCGGGGCCTACCTTGATTTATAGTTGCACGACAAACTGTAATTTTTCTCGCGTTTGTTTCTAAAACACGCTCTATCGATCGTTACAGTTAGTTTCCGTTAGATAACGCGGCACACTACCATTAATCCATTTTTTTTCTTTTTTAGTAGATCTCGTTATCGTAATAACCGCAAATCAAAGTGGCTACTGGAACTTTTTAATTGAAATCTGATTCACACCGAACCGGTTGTTTCATACATTCTTTTATTGTTTTTTTTTTTATCGACGTTCTACATACTTTACTCGTGAACCCATTTCTTTTTCTATACTGCTAATTTTTTTAGGAAGGACTTTTGTCCATCACGCCATGAAACGCTTCGCCATCATCCTACCGGCGATTTTCTTCAAACTGGGCATCGCCTTCACGATGTTAATTCTCGTCACGATCGTCGCCGTAAACAATGGTTTCATCGGTTTCATGTTGCTGGTGGTGGGTCTGAGTACGGCCCTCTCGCGTTTTCAAGAGCAGAAAAAATCCGCAATTCCCGTACCGATCGTTTCGTCTCATTTCGGACATCATCAGTTCTTGGATAGAAGCGATGACGTGCCGACGAGCCAAAATCAAGCCGAATACAACGCAATGACGAATCAGATCGCCGGATCGATCGCAAATCCGGCATACTCCGGGGGAGTGATGTACACCAACGGGTATTATACGAACAGGCCGTGATTTTAACGTGTCGAATTAGTTAATTAATTTATTTATTTTTAAACTATAAATTTGTTGTACTTTATTTATTTATTATGATACAACCTGTATATAAGTCGTCCAACATCAAAGAGTTGCGTTATGCATTTTATTTAAAAGAAAATATGTATTTATAAAAGTGAATGGGATGTTTGGGCTCATTTATTTGTGCAATTGTTTCTTTGTTTAAGCCACAGTTGGCTAGTTATGACGCCATCAGTTATTTGTTTAAATCGAACTGTATAATATTTTGTTATATTTGATAAAGAATTGAATCCTCTTTCCAACGGTGTAATTTTCATAAAATTACGTTGGAAACATTTTGAGAAAAATAGCAAAAACTTTTAAAACAAGTTAGGCAATGGATGGATAAATCTCGAATTATTTGGAGTTATGGTAAGTTTTATCAAAAAATAGTTTTTAAAAAAGTTTTATGGGACTTAATGACCCGGTTATTTGTGCAATTGTTTCTTTTGTTTAACGAGTGTTTTGTTTAAATCGATCAATGACTAAAAAAATATTATATCAGATCAGGATTGGCATTGAAAAGCTCCATTTGTAAAAAAAATAAAACAAAAAATTAAAAAAACAATTCGATTTTATTAAAAAAAACCTTTTCATGTCGTACTCGATAAACATTTCGACGATTCTGAAGTCACGTGACTCCATACATCAACGAAACCCATACATACATCAAAAATAAGATTAATTGAAAAAATAATAATATGTATAGGTAACATCATACAGCCGGATAGAGTTTTAAAAAAGTAATAAACAAATTAATAAAAACAAATTAATAAAAACAAATTTATTATTTTAACATGTTTTCAATAAATAATCAAAAAATAATATAAATAAATAACGCAA
Source organism: Lethrus apterus (assembly GCA_018397195.1). Classification (NCBI taxonomy): domain Eukaryota; kingdom Metazoa; phylum Arthropoda; class Insecta; order Coleoptera; family Geotrupidae; genus Lethrus; species Lethrus apterus. The sequence continues at coordinate 2,925 of JAFFZR010029108.1, read as the reverse complement.
AAAACAAAAGAATATCGAACCACCGTCACCTGTGATGATGCGGTTTTTTCTCATATCCACTATTGAGGTACACAATGTGTTCTTCCGGTTGCGAATTGAAGATGTAATTCCTGATCAACGTGAACAGTGCCGACATGAACGCCATCTGGTTGATCATCCCGACGAATCCCACGGCCATCTTCAATCCGGGCACGATCCAGGGCATGATTCCCGCCAACGCAAACGCCGGCACTATCAAAAAAGGCAACGCGTTGCCGCCCATTTTTATTTTTCGTTCGGTCATGTCGTTCACCGCTACCGCGATTTCGGCCGAAACGTTTCGGTGCGAACAGTTGAAGTGCGCCGTCGCGACGTGACCGACTGATGCGAAGCAGACGGACGCGACGACCAGACGACCGAACATGGCGAATGCGTGTGAATTAATGGATTGAGAGGAAACGCGGAGTCAGAGAATACCTAATAATGAACGGGCACTCAATGTATATATTTTGAACTTGATTTTCAGTGCCATCTAACCCAAATGCGGGGAATTATAACAAATTTAAATAGACCACTGTAATAAATGTATTAATCCGATATGAGCGGGTTATTTAAATGTAGCTCTCCTTTGAAAATGCGTATGTTAGGGATCGGTAGACCGAAAGCACTCACTCAGCGAAAAAACCGACAACGCATATGGGTGAACCTTAGCATGTTTTTTCTTGAATTATCACTTAAATCATGGATTGAGTGACAGGGGGTCCACTAGTAACGCGTTGTGTTTGGTGTTCTCGTTCAGTAAGTATTTTCGGTCTTCGAGCCTAACAGACACTTTGCACATAAATTGGTTATAAGAAATAACATGAAAGTATTTTCATTTAATTTATTCAAATACACATGTACTCGCCACACAAAGGAATCGAGGCGTTCCACTCCAAATAAAATATTTTATCTACAACCGGTGCATAAAGTAGGCTTTTTCGCACTCCAAACAGTGCGTAAAGTAATTCATTATAACACAAGTGATAAAACAGATTCATTATAACAAGTGCGATAAAGTAAATTATTTGACGCAGTGTCCACGGCAACCACGGCAAAATGTCCGTACTTGTTGACACCGTTGCTATGAAACATTTAGGGACAGACAACATGATATTGCAGGAGACATTTATATTTAATGAATTTTGGTAATTTTCTTCTTCATATTTACGGTTGTAGATAAAATAGTGTACGCAACAGGAACAGTAATCACATAAAGTTATATTTATGTTATATTTAAGTTTTTGGTATGATCTATTTAGTAATATTAAGATTAGCACCAGAATTACTGTGACTTGAAGACTTGAAGATGAAACAGCTGATGAACCAGTAATATTTTCAGAAATACCACTTAAATGTGAGCCTTCAATGGTAGCACTCTTTTTCACATAAAAGTTTTGGAGGTTTACATCCTCATGGAAACCTATTAACAAGTTAATATGACAAACATATAACACTATTTACACCTTCTACACAAACACAAGTGGTAAATGGAGTAAATGGGGAAATGGCGTAAATATGAACTTTATACAATAAAGGCAAAAGTTATATTTTTATTATACCAATTAATAATAGGTAGTAAACGTGAGTAAATGTTGTGTGAAAACTGAAATTAATTTGTGTTTTGTAGTTTGAACCTTTTTAAAAAATTATGGACTCGTGTCCGTATTCACCAACGTTAGTTAACTATTATAATCTATAGATTTTATTTAACCTGCTACTAAATCGACAGTTAAACTCAGAATGCAATTCACCAAACAAAGTTAAAGTTAAATCATGAGAATAAAATAATCGCTAGATTTTGGGCGAGTTAAATATTAAATCTACAGATTAACCTCCAACTTTTTGTGACATTTCAATAAAACGAATTGAAATAAAACATATTTTTAACATAGTTCACATTTTAATTGAATTATTAATTTGTTTTATTAATAAATAAACACCAAATTAAGTAAAAATGGAATTACACCCTGAAAATAAAACATATCATTCGAACTTGTTATTTCTGCAGGTAAGGTTTCTCTTTACAACGTGTTACTAGGCGATATTTAAATAATACTTTTCAGTTTGCTTCTCTGTTCAGGTAATTTACCTATAAAATCTTTATCCGAGGTAATAATTTCGTGTAAAAGAGATGTTGAAGTGTGTGCAGGTTACCTTGTCAGGGATTAATTGAACCCTTATGAAGGTATAAAAATGGGTGCATTCCTATTTTTACAATAGTTGAAAGTATTGTCTGTGCGAGGTATTTACTTTATTATATTTATATAAACACAATATTTAATATTGTAGGGTACGTTTTATTTTAAATAGTGAACAGTTTTGCATTTTAGCTATTATTCTGTAAAATGTCTCCTTCAAGTGACTCGGCTTTAACTGTTTCTTCAGTAACATCTTTCACATCATCATCAACAGANTTTTTGTGACATTTCAATAAAACGAATTGAAATAAAACATATTTTTAACATAGTTCACATTTTAATTGAATTATTAATTTGTTTTATTAATAAATAAACACCAAATAAGTAAAAAATGGAATTATACCCTGAAGTTTTATTTTCAGGGTATATTTCCATTTTTTACTTATTTGGTGTTTATTTATTAATAAAACAAATTAATAATTCAATTAAAATGTGAACTATGTTAAAAATATATCATTCGAACATGTTATTTCTGCAGGTAAGGTTTCTCTTTACAACGTGTTACTAGGCGATATCTGAATAATACTTTTCAGTTTGCTTCTCTGTTCGGGTAATTTACCTATAAAATCTTTATCCGAGGTAATAATTTCGTGTAAAAGAACACTTATGAAGGTATAAAAATGGGTGCATTCCTATTTTTACAATAGTTGAAAGTATTGTCTGTGCGAGGTATTTACTTTATTATATATATATAAACACAATATTT
>JAFFZR010029073.1:0-10050 GCA_018397195.1 Lethrus apterus | reverse complement strand
TTTTAAAGAATGTTTCCATAGTGAATAAATAACAAACGTCAAATATATTTATTACCCGACGAAGATCACGAAACACATTTTTATATTTCTTAATATTGTGTGTCGTAATAAATATATTTTATTGCACAATTTGAGTTTTAATTTGGTTGACGCTCAAGAAAGAAAAAAAAAGATAAATATAGTTAATAGTGTATTTACCTTTTATATTCATATTTGTAAAATGTCATACCTCCCATGCAATGAACTGTCAAGATTTTATACAAGTTGGTAGGGAATAGTCCTGGAATAATGTAATTCGCAAGTCTCAAATTTGTAAGTACTTTATTTAATAAATTTGGAACAAGTTAGAAACGTATGACGATACGGTACTTTCATTCCCATTACAATAATAATATTATTGACTGTATCACACAAAGCACCGCTGTATATTTAAACAAAGTAATTCAATTGCATATTACAGTCTTACGGTAGTAACTCACTGAGAAATTTATTTGTTTGTTTTGCTCTGACATAAACCAATTTGCAAGTGATTTCTGATATATGCACGTACCGTTCGAGTCTCTTGGGTTCTGCAAACCTATCGTAGAAATCGGTCTTTTGACGGGTAAAACTGTTTCAACCGAAAGATTAAATTATCAGGTCAGTTCAAATAAGATTAGCCAAACGTCAATTTAACTTTGCAGTCGATGGCACCAGGGAATTTAATTAAATTTGCACGTTTATCTGAAACTTACGACCATTCGTTGTATTTTTACAAAACACATATGGGCAATAATAGCGAATATTTGGTCACAGTGTCTCAGAAAACTAAAGGGAAGTGATCCATTTTATTTATGACCCAAAAATCTAAATATTTTATTTGTTCTTGAGAAACATTTTCGAACAATACTGGGTGGATTTACAACAACGAAGAATTGTTATTTGAATGATGTAGCTAAAAAATTGTTTAGGTAGATGTATAGTTGTCTGTCTTTTAAATGAATGTTTATTCTTTTATCGCTAACGGAAGCCCAACTTCTTTTTCAGACTTAATTTGTTAGTTTAAAATGAGATCAATCCTAGATTAATTATCCTACATAATTCTAAGAATCAGTCAATAAAAGTTATAATTTTTATATATTTATGTAACATTTCGTTCTTGACAATGTAACATTCAAACTACCACCATTTATTATCCACAATTTTACTTTAATGTGTTTGCGCTAGCGTTATACTCAGAGAGTAAAAATGAAAACGTATTGAAACGAATGCACAATAATAAAGACGCTTGTTCATCGTTGAAGAATAATGCTACTTCGAAGGAAAATTTGAGCAAGAATTCCTTCTTATATTTTCATTGTAAAATTATTCGCTGAACTCGGTATGCTTATTGTATGTACATTTCCGACTGTTATATGCGCTGCATGTATATACACTAGCGTTCGTACTTTTATCACATTTCGAAGCTGTTCTAGTTTGTACCCGTGATCGTGTATATGCAAAACGTGACAACACTTGTTAATGAAATACGTGAACGTAATTGCTTTATACTAAAGCCAAACGGAGCGTCGTCTGTTTGTCTACGTGTTGCTTTTCGATAGATAATATATGTGTTTTGAGTAATAATGACACAGCACATATTGGACATTTAGAATACATGAGCAAAAATAAATGGTTTACTTTTTAATATTAAAATTTAAAAAAAAATATGACAACATTTATGGAAAGTTCAGAAAAGACATCACGTGTAGAAAAAAAAATTTGCAATTATATAATCGCTCCAGTCCGTTTTCAAGTAAATTTAAATGCCTTAAGACGAACTCAAAAAATAGTATGTAGACAAACAAGTTTGGGACCAATGTTTTTTTTATTGCTGTGTAAAAAATGGCAAATTAAGCTTATATAGTTGTATTTAAAAAGTTGATATTTAGTTTTCAAAGGCTGCTACAAGCAACCTTATAATTTCCTTTGGACATAAACCAACTAACTGTTATACTAACAGTGGGAAAGTGCCTATTACACTTTTGCATCAGCAGCTATGTGGATGTGACAATGATGAAGATCGGATTATACGTCATATTATGGCCTATTGGATTGTGTTATTTTTAGATTTAAACTGGATTTTTACAAGTTGCATTCTGTATGAAAGTTACGAGCGAAACCAGTATGAGACGATGCCACGAATTCCATATACCTCAAACTTATCCATGAGAATATTGTAGTCCACACAATCAAATGCCCTGCACAAATCACAAAAAACCCCAGCAGGACATTCACCGCTATCCAGGGAATGAACGATACTGTCTATGAATGCGTGGACTGCAGTTATAGTGGAGTAGTTTTTCCTGAAACCGTGTTGGTTAGATGTAATAATGCTATTCACTTCTAAGTGATTCAGTAGTCTTGACAACATGGCATATCCAAAGATCTTAGAAAAACTAGACCCAATCGAAATGGGTCGATAATTAGACATGTCACTACGCGAGTGTTTCTTATGAACTGGATACACCGAAGAGGTTTTTAAAATACTTGAAAAAACGCCCTCCCCGAATGATAAATTAATGAGTTGGGTCAGTGGACCAACAAAGTGGACAAAGCGATTTTACGTATAAAATCACATGGTATACTGGCAGGCCCCGAAGTGCCTTTATTTTTTAATTTCATTAAGTTTCCGTAAAACTCATATTCACTGAAAGGGTAGGCACAGATACTTGAATACTTACGATTAGTAAGTTTGAAAGAGGATGCTGCATGAGACGTACTACAAGTCAGATTGGAGATTATATTCGCGGGTGCGCGGGTGCAGTTCATGTATAAAAAATTCCTATGCTTCGGCTACATCTGATGGGTTGTCGATGATGCCACTATTTGTAGATAGAATTATATTTTCATTTACTGATTTATTGTTACTTTTATTTATATTGCTTGACATGATAGACCATGCAGTACGACATTGGTTACTAGAGGTAAGAATTATTTGATTAGAATAAAATGTTTTCTTAGTTTTTTTAATCAGAATAGAAGTTTGTTCTTACTGACCAAGTAAAATTCTCTAAGAATAAGATAGTTCAGTTAGAGAAAATATAGGTCCTGAACGTTTCGACTAGACGGCCTAACATCCTCAGAAACCCAATTGTAATTTTTGTTATTTATATAACAAGTTTTTAATTTTGGAAAATAAATATTAAAATAGTGCATGAAAGTTGAATGAAAGTAGTTAAAGGCGTCATCGAAATTTGAAAAGCTTTATAAATAAGCCCAGTTTTCAGCATCTATTTTATGTTGAAATTGAAGTATTAGATCTTCACTGAAATATCTTGTGGTTTTCCTGAAATGGTTCCCACTAATATCTAAATTGCTTGATAAATTTGCCATTAAAGTAATATAATACTGGTCAGATAACATGCAAAAATGGACATTATAATCGATTCCTAGAAAATTAATATGGCATTTTTTCAGGTAAATTTTTTTACAGTGCCATTCATATTGAAGGTGGACAATAGATTTAGAAAAGACACCAGTATATGTCACTAGTTCTTTTCTCGCAACGTTTTCTTTATTTCTTTATTTTATCATGCCGTTTGATTTTTCCACAAACTTACTGGTCGTACAGTTTAATTGCCGAAATTTTATAATGTAGGGCGGTCAACAGTGTTATATGAGTGGATCACTCATATATTCGACGAACTATTTCATGTATGCCAAAAATATTTAAACACAAATGACATAACATTATCTTCTCAATAATGCCAATATCATGCCCATGACCATGATTTTTATGTGTTCTATACCTTCTACCTTCTACCTTCTATACCTCTCAAAAAACATGCGTTACATACAAATATTGTTATTATTATAAGTTTCGTAGAAAATTTAAATATAATGTCAAAATGTCGTAGTTACTTATTTTATCTCTCTTTTTATATTGTTTGTAACTACTAAATAATTGTCATTTGTCCTGTAATTGGAATTTGTATATTCTGTTGGGCAATAAAGCATATTGTTATTGTATGTGCATATACCCGCGACATATTAGAGCTGTTCTATCCCCCCTTCGACTACTCCGGTGCGTGAGCAGTTGCGCTGGTAAACGGACGTTTAAGGACAAATTTTGTGTTTTTGTGCTTTATTATTATTCAAAGTAGAACTTTTTTAATTCAATTAGAACATCTTTCCTAAAGTTTCCTAAAGTCTGTCGTTTAATGTAGTCATTAATTAACAAGGAATTGCTTGCAAATACATTATATTGCAATATATTTCGTATACCAATTTGAATATAAAAAAATATGTTGGTCAACAGTGGATCAGTGACACCTGGTACATAGTGAATCGTGAGAATGCATCGTAAGAAAATTCAGGTGAGACAGATTGTCAATCATACACAAACCCAGAAACAGCCTTGCGATTGATTCAAGATAATTTTTTTATAAACCAGAGTAACACATTGTTTTAGATATTTGTTAAATTTAATTAGATTTTATTATATTTTAACTGGGAAGTTACTTATAGAGGAAAAAGACGTTATGCAGCGATGGAAGGAACATTTTCAGAGTCTTTTAGCGGCGAATAATGTTATAAACTCAGATGAGGATGAAATTTATAAAGGTAATAATAATACGCTAGAGAATACACAAGATGACAATATCACATATGAAGATTTAAAAGAAGCCATAACACGACTAAAAAATGGAAAATCTCCAGGCCAAGATAAAATCACTGCTGAAATGCTAAAAAATATGGGACAAAGTGGAACTTACTATTGCTAGAAATTTATAATAAAGCATGGAGAGAGGAAATGATACCAACTGAATGGGGACTAGGTTTGATAGTGCCAATATTTAAAAAAGGAGACAACAAGGACTGCGACAATTATAGAGGCGTAACATTATTAAGCACCATAATGAAAGTATACGAACAAATACTAGAAAAAAAACTACGAGTTATAGTAGAACCAATATTAATAGAAACACAAAGCGGATTTAGAAGCGGCAGAAGTACACAGGATCATATTTTCACCATTAAAGACATTATACAAAAACAAAAAGATAAAAACGAACCTCTATATCTCGCTTTCCTAGACATGGAAAAAGCATTTGACAAGGTGCCAAGAAGAAAAATATGGACATGCTTAGAAAATAAGCAAGTTGATAGAAAGCTTATCAAAGTGATAAAAAGTATATACAAAGAAACGAGTAACTGTGTAATAAGCAAAAATAGGATATCAGAGGCATTTAAAACAACTGAAGGCGGATTAAGTCCATTGTTGTTCGTCATATACATGGACCACATCATCAAAGAAGCTCGGCAAAAAACAAAAACAATGCACATAGGACATAGAAATTTGCAACGAGTTGATATTTCGGATTGTGTATTTGCGGACGACGTAGTAATAATAACAGGGAGTGAGAAGAACTTACAGGAAAATTTAAATTGCTGGAATGAGGCACTAGAACGAAATGGAATGAAAATAAATAAAAATAAAACAAAAGTAATGGCGATCTTCAATGANCAAGGTACTGAAAAATTTAAGGAGAGACAAAAGGACAGACACAATTGCAATAAAAAGCGCAACTGGGAAGTTACTTATAGAAGAAAAAGACGTTATGCAGCGATGGAAAGAACATTTTCAGAGTCTTTTAGCGGCGAATAATGTTATAAATTCAGATGAGGATGAAATTTATAGAGGTAATAATAATACGCTAGAGAATACACAAGATGACAATATCACATATGAAGATTTAAAAGAAGCCATAACACGACTAAAAAATGGAAAATCTCCAGGCCAAGATAAAATCACTGCTGAAATGCTAAAAAATATGGGACAAAGTGGAACTCTACTATTGCTAGAAATTTATAATAAAGCATGGAGAGAGGAAATGATACCAACTGAATGGGGACTAGGTTTGATAGTGCCAATATTTAAAAAAGGAGACAACAAGGACTGCGACAATTATAGAGGCTTACCATTATTAAGCACCATAATGAAAGTGTACGAACAAATACTAGAAAAAAAAACTACGAGTTATAGTAGAACCAATATTAATAGTAACACAAAGCGGATTTAGAAGTGGCAGAAGTACACAGGATCATATTTTCACCATTAAAAACATCATACAAAAACAAAAAGATAAAAACGAACCTCTATATCTCGCTTTCCTAGACATGGAAAAAGCATTTGACAAGGTGCCAAGAAGAAAAATATGGACATGCTTAGAAAATAAGCAAGTTGATAGAAAGCTTATCAAAGTGATAAAAAGTATATACAAAGAAACGAGCAACTGTGTAATAAGCAAAAATAGGATATCAGATGCATTTAAAACAACTGAAGGGGTACGACAAGGAGGCGTCAAAGAAGCTCAGCAAAAAAAAACAAAAACAATGCACATAGGACATAGAAATTTGCAACAAGGTGATATTTAAGATTGTGTATTTGCGGACGACGTTGTAATAATAACAGGGAGTGAGAAGAACTTACAGGAAAATTTAAATTGCTGGAATGAGGCACTAGAACGAAATGGCATGAAAATAAATAAAAATAAAACAAAAGTAATGGCGATCTCCAATGAGAAAATGTATATGAATGTCAGTTTGAAAGGTGTGCGCATAGAATAGGTGACTAAATACCAATATTTGGGAGTAACACTGGAAGAAACTGGCAAACAAGAAATTGATATTAACAGTAGAATCGAGAAAGCAAATAAAATGTACTATGCAATGAACAAGGGGTTTATCAATAAGAAAGAGATAACACAACAAACAAAATTAGTGTTTTCAGCCGTTTAAATTAAAATTGAATATTTTCATAAGATTTGCAACTTTGATATTAATTACAAGAATTATTATTTTAGTTTTTAAACAGAGAAGATTAATGCCGTTTTTAAATGAAGAATAAATGCGACGCGTCATTTCGGATTCTATAAGACAATTGATTGGTTCATTAAAAATACGTCTGAATGACTAATTGTTCGGAACGTTGGGAAATTCGTCGCTGCTGCATAATTTCTTATAAATAGATGATTTGAATAATTTAACGGAAATTTTGTTATAATGAAATTATTATTAAATTTGTTTTTTTTTATTAAACCGTTACCATTTTCTGTTTCGTATAGCGACTTCTTTTTAAAATCATATATTAAGAAATTCCATATTTCTTTCGGTTCATTTCCTGTACACAACACTGGATGTTTTATGTCTGACATGCACGTTGCATGTCGTTTTTTTTTTTAATGAAGCTCATTAGGTATATATTTTTCACACAAAAATATAAATATTTTGATCAACAGTAAATAGGAAAAGTTTGCAGAAAAAATTGGCAGATTATCGATTTCTATTTTCGATCATATTTTACACATGGCTAAGTTTAATCTATGTTGGATACAGAAAATACTCTACTTTACATTGTCTGATAAAACATCTTAATGAGTTCAGATCCAAATTAAGACACAACACAATTTCTGTGAAGCTAGATAATTGTTGTATTTAATTGATTTTTTCATCTCGTACTTATTTGTCCGAAGGAGTCTTATTCAATATAATGGACGTCTATTAGTGGAGTCTATTAAGTCTATTAGTAGAGTTCCTCAGGAATGTACCTCTAACAGTCTACACGTTCAAGAAGCCCAGAGCTTCTGAGTAACTGAAAATATCAAGTTAATGATGACATTGAGAGATAATGCTCTTAAAACAGTTAAGCGATTAGTTGATAAAGGAAAATTTGATTACTACAAACAACTAAGAACATCAGCCAGCAGGAGAGTGTACGTACACACAATTCGAAACGCCTGTGGAAAGACCTAGATGTTTAAATATATACATGAAGATAGTCTCAGTACCTATCGAACTTTGCAACCCTGACGTTATTAACAGTTTCTTTCTGAACCTAATTTCTTCAAACCCCCGGGTTTGATTCTCCTTCCAATTCTCTTCCCTAATTTATTCTCCAATCTGTCTCTGAAAATCGTTTGTTGTCGGTGCTAGAGTTAATCACATCTACATCCTGTGGAATCGATGGTATAAATATTAAGATGCTCTTCATATTGCCTAATTTGACATACACAGCTAACTTCTGTTTGATGAATAATGTATTTCCAGCATGCTGGAAGGAATCTACAGTAATTAAATTGCTAAAGATTTCCAAACCCTTAATCAATAATGATCTTAGATTAATTGGTGTGCTAAGCACATTTTCAAAAATCTTCGAAAAGGTAATCACTGACCGGTTGCATAATCATTCGGAAAGGTATGAGATCTTGCACATAAATCAATCTGGGTTTCGGCCAAAGCATAGCGACAGCCCTCACGCATATCACTGATATACTCAGTGAAATGGATAATAAAAAAAATCACTGTTCTCATATGTTTAGATTACTCCAAAGCATTCGATAGCAGTAATCACAACTTGTTAATAAATATCCAGCATATTTAGGTTTTAGTAACGACTGTTTGTCATTCATGGTGGACTATCTCAGCTACAGAACTGGTGAAAATTAATAATTTAGAGTCTAGTTCGGCCGACATCTGCTATGGTGTAGCGGAAAAGTATCCTGGGTATTATTTTCTATATACATGCTTTCCTCTTGAAGCCTCTAAAATTTTGCAAATACCATATGCATGCGGACGACTTCCAGCTGTATTATTCATTTGAGGTCGCTAACACAGGTGATGCAGTTGTAGATGTCAATTGAGATCTGAAGGCAATTGATAATTCTTCATAGGCATACGTTTTAACTTTAAACCCTCATAAAACGACAGTCATAGTATTTGGACGTAACAATCCTAGACGCTCTGTAATTAACAAAATCAAATTATTTCCGAATGGTTATTCCCTGTGGTTGTAAAAAAAAACTTAGGACTATGTATTGACACAAATCAAACTACATGTGTCTAAATTAATTCAGCAATTTTTCGGGAAACTGAAAGTTCTTTATAGTACTAAGGACTGTATTGATACATGCACGTGGAAGAATCTATGTGAAGCTCCAGTGCTTTCACAATTTAATTTTTGAGATACAGTCTACGGTCCCTGCATTGATTTAGAACTATTGCTTAAGGTTCATTTATGGCATAAGGAAGGGAGATCATATATTAAATACTCTGCAATGGGCGAGGTGGCTAAATAAATAAATAAATCACGGGTTCGTCATTTCATTATGCTACACAAGAATGATAATTCATTTACATACTCCTGCATATCTACACCGTAAACTGTAGTGTTCAGAATTGACGTTCATAATATTAATGTTAGAAGTAAAGGTCTTCTTAAACCTCCCATATAGAGGACCAAATTCTTTACTCGCCCCTTAAAATATATTGCAGCAAAACTATAGAACTACCCAATGATATGAAATCGATTCCTTTATCGTCCTTTAAATCGAGATTAAAGAGGCATTTATTCCTGAAACAGTTGTTCTTGTTATTGACTTGTTTTTTTTTTCATCATTAATAACACTGGTTTACAGCCAAAAAATACCAAGAACACCACATAGCTAGATAAGTTAATTGGGACCTCCTAAACACGAAAAACGCTGTAATTTTTTTTTCTAAGTACCGTTTTTTAGATAACGGTACTTTTGTGTTTTCGGTATATGGTGCCACTCAAACCCTTGTGGAGCCCAACCGAAAAGTCCGATCGAGATAAATGGCATACCGTTAAAAAGGTAATTAAATGCCTTTTCCGTCGATATGCTGCAAATTTCTATCTGACAACAAATGGCTGACTTATGGCACCTCAAAGTTCAAAATTTGCCTATTTTTACGTTTTTTTCAAAATTTTTCATTTTCATTTGGTTTTTTTTCTACGTTATAGTAAAGATCTGGAATGTTTTATTCTTTTACCAAATAGCTTATTTTATTACCAATATTTTAAGAGTAATTTGAAAAAAAACGGATGATAAATAAAGTTTTTATTAAGGATTTTGTGGAACGACAATATTTTCATTTTCATTGCTCACACACTATATTCGGCGTCCATCAGTTTTAACGTATTTAAAAAAAACGGAGTAGGTTTAAGTAACTTAAACGAAATAAAGAAAAGTCATTCTGGCTTGTGAAGTTGAAAAGCACGGTGTTTTA
>JAFFZR010029004.1:0-10001 GCA_018397195.1 Lethrus apterus | reverse complement strand
TTGTTACAGATTTATGTAGTAACGATTAACGTAGGACAAAATCGTAGTTTCTTTTTTTAAATTCATAATAAAATTATGTTTAACGCTTGCTATACTCGTTTTATTTAATTTATTTTTTTGAGATATTTGTTAATTGTTTGGTGCTACAAACAACGATATGACAGAATTCATATATCCTGAATCATAATAATACATTTTTATGCAATATTGGTTATTTTAGGATACTTTTAAACTGAAAAATATTTTTTACATTTATAAATAGCTTAAAGATAATATAATAATATTATGTCGGGGAATATTGGAGTAACACAAATTTTAGAATACATGAATTTTAAACAGATCCTTTTTAAATCGGTCAACCCTTCCGTTCATTTTAAACTCGACGTGGGTTTTATTGGTACGACATTTCTATTGACCATGTTTGTACATTCTATTCATTGTTGTTGTGAATACTTTTGCAGGTTGATTTCTGACGTATTTAGGTAGATGATTGTATAATTCATTCCCCAAAAGTCTACGTATTTTTGGGTTGTGTTGATTCGACGATAGGGCAGTCTTAATAATTCTTTTTGTCCGGTGGAATAGTCGTGCTCGTTTTTTTTATACTTATACTGTATATTTCGTGTACATATCTTACCCTGGCTAGGATATATTCGGAAGGTATGGTAAGTATTTTATGTGCGATAATGTTTTTACATGTTTCAGTGTGTTTCAGATTGCACAGCGCACGCCGGCCTTTCTTTTGCAGTAGGAAGATGCGGTTTGCATCTGAGGACATGTCCCAACTTAAGACCCAGCTACGCTGTGGAAATTGGCGTAATAAGTCAAATGAGCGCCTTCGTGGGTAGCAAGGCAGTCTACGTATGCTGTAAATTGCAGCAGTGAGTTTGTTTGCTGTTTGTGCAATATGTGTTGACCAATTTAATTTGTTGTCAACATGTATTGGCGAGTATTGTGCCATCTTCGTGTACGTTTTTCGTTTTTGGATTTTGGGTTTTTTTAGTTCTAATTTTTAAATTATTGTAACTGAACCATGATTCTATATTTGCCATTGCCTCTTTCGTTTTCTCAGCTATCTCATGTTCTGTATTATTATTGTTATACGCGATTGTACCTCTGCAAAGTATACAAGTATACTTGCTTTATACTACACCATCGATAGTAAAATCATATACAGGATGGGCCACTTAAGCGTATTTCCTCGATAACTCCATTGCTGTTACGGATACGAAAAAATGTTCAATACAAAAGTTATTTGGGTTTATAAGCTGCACATTCTAAAAATATTTTTTAAGTTGGCAGACTTCCGGTTATATAGGAAATGCATATGAACTTCGTTATTTTAAACGGAACAGCCTATATATTATTGCATATTTTAATTTCCTGTCAAATTTAAAGATCACTTCATTAACCATATATTGTATGTAAGTTGTACCGTTTCGGTGTTATTTGACTTTTTTTTTTTTTTTTGAAAAATGACATTGCGGTGCTTTCAAAAATTGTTTATATCTACGCAGCAGAACAAAATAGACAGTTGCGGTTTTGACCATTGCATTAAGCATGAAGAACTCTCCTTTTGGCTACAAATTAAAATTTTTAAGGTTCACACAAGTTGTTATATGATTTTTCAAATTTAGAGATCTTCAAACATAGATAGCTTGATTTTTTTTTTTTAATGGAATGGTGTACTAATGTTCACATCATCAGACGCAAAATTGGATCCTCTTTCGATTTTATTAAGGTATATTTTGGTCTATTTCCGATAGTTTTTGAGATATTCGAGATTTACCTATTTTTTTTTTTAAAAGATAAGAAAAAATTGTTATAAAAGAAATTTTTAATTGGTAAACCTACAAATTCACAATCATTATTCACAGCCCACACCCCCGTTTTGTTGAAGTCACATTCGAATACGCTTCTTTAAAGCATTATCAATATTGGTAAGTATTTGGGTCGTAATATCTCTGAACGCTAGCGTAATTCTGTTTCGCATATTTTCAACAGTAGTGGAGGGAGTGCGATACACTTTATTTTTAATAAATCCCCATAGAAAAAAAAAGGTTTGTTAGATCGGGAGACTTAGTTGGCCAAGCTATACGGCCTCCTCGACCAAATCCATCTTTTTGTAAAGGTGTCATTTAATAGCAAACGCACCTCTCTAACATTATGTTGAAATAGCCAGAGGCATGTTTTTCAACAAATCATCATATTTGTTCCGCAAAAATTCTAAAAATATTTGACCAGTTGGATGACCATAGAAAAAGAAATGATCTATAATGTAGTTGCCCAAAATACCTGCCTATACGTTCAAAGGCCATCAGATGTTGGTTATCTGTCGCGGCAAAGCTTGCTTGAAAATACGATATTAATACTGAAATTGACGAGTGCCAATTGCTTAACAAAAAATAGGAAAATCGCGAATATCTCAAAGAGGATCCAATTTTGCGTCTGATGATGTAAACATTAGTACACCATTCCATTTAAAAAATCAAGTTATTTATGTTTGAAGATCTCTATATTTGAAAAATCGTATCATGACTTGTGTGAACCTTAAAAATTTAAGTTCTTCATGCTTAATACAATGGCCAAAACCGCAACTGTCTATTTTGTTCCGCTGCGTAAATATCAACAATTTTTGAAAGCACCACAAATGTCATTTTTCAAAAAAAGTCAAATAACACCGAAACGGTACAACTTACATACAATATATGGTCAATAAAGTGACCTTTAAATTTGACGGGAAATTAAAAAATTCAGTAATATACAGGTATTCCATTTAAAATAACGAAGTTCGTATGTATTTTCTATACAACCGGAAGTTCGCCAACCTTAAAAATATTTAAAATGTGTAACTTATAAATCCAAATAACTTTTATATTGAACATTTTTTCGTATCTCTAACAGAAATGGAGTTATCGAGGAAATACGCTTAGGTGGCCCACGCTGTATATCTGACCAATTGCCATGAGTTGTTTTAAAACATAAAATCTGTGTCTCGTCTATGTAGACTATGTCATCATCTTGTGTAGTGTATGCCATTGAAGGCGAGTTTTATTTATTTATGAGGGGAGAAAGTTGAATAACGTTAAAATTACGATAGTGGTAGTTCCAATAATTTAAAAGTCAACTTATTTTCAACACTTCAGTAAAACTAAAGGTCTCATAAAATAAAAATTTTTTTGAACAAAGTATAATTTGAAGTGTAATTTACTCAAAGTCATATAAAGTAATTACTTATATCACGGCACGAATTAGGCACGCAAAATATGGGAGTTGATTCAAATTAGCATAATACACCAAACTCAGATTTCATTTTTCATCACGATAGATGGAAAAAATATAATCGCGATCATCAAAACACGGAACGAGTAAGCTAATGACTTGTCTAAATGTACTACGGCCGAAATTAAATTCCTAGCCGTCTTAATTGAAAAGGTTAATGTAATGTTAATATGCTTAATTTTGAAATATTGCGCAAAATAAGCAAAATAAAACTGTTGTGTAAATGGCGCAAAATTTAATGTAATTAATTTTGAAATACGTTCGTGATTAATATCAAATTATCGTTGTGACACTTTATGCAAAATCGTAAAAATAACTTGACGTAATTTTAGACGGCCTCTTGAAAATAGGTCGCAGTGTGGTGGATGCATGGGGATGACAATAAAACATAAACCACATATATGCCACGCTTTGTGCATTTTAATGAGATGATTACTCCACTAAATTATATTAAATGTACATTCTCTTGAAAATTAATATAGCTTCCGTTAAGAGGTCATCCCGGGTTAATGTTTTAATGAGGAATGTACTTAAATATAAATAAATAAAAATCGTCACACATTTCTTGATAGATCGTAAGCTATCCTGATAGAGTCCAGTCTGCAATACGATTTCAGTATTTCTTTTGTCGTCTTCCGTTTCATTAATACTTTATTAAGAATACTAATAATACGCCAAAAGCTAGAAATAAAGCTAAATGAGTAAGAGGTTACCTACATCGAAATATACAAAAGTCATTTATATGAACGAAGTTAAACTGAGAAATGGAAGAATAAGTTCATAGCTATTTCAGATGTTTTAAATTAAGTGCAACGAAAAATTAGTGTCTCAAATTTAATCTTCATTGACTTTGAACATAGTATAAAAACGAGACATATTGAAAGCTACATTCTTGCAAGAACATAAAAAACATGGAGCAGACGTATAGGAACATTATTAGATGCATTTCACACACATTCTTATAATTTAACCGATCCAATAGAAGTCATAATACTGAAAATGAGACACCACAGTCTTTCCTTTAAAGTAATGCTAAATTTATTTAGCCGTATAATAAGCCATATTATAAATGCTTTTTTTAACTGGTACATTTCTAATCAAAATAAACAATGGTGTTATGAAATCTATATAAGTATAAGAAAGGTGAAAGAGATGAACTTACTTAAACACTTTAACAAAAAATGCTAATTTTATAACAAATAAAATAAAAAAATATTAAATAATAATCAAAATGAGACTATATTTCATTTTCTATCCAGCTATTGCAGAAAACTCGATTTTGCGAAGCTAAGACGCAGGGAATGATAAAAGTATTCTAAACGCCCTTTCTTTCATTGCAGAAAATTAATTTTTTAGTCTAGTCCAAAATTCAAAGAGTTGTTATAAAATTTTTAGTCAACATGGCTAAATGATTTCAATAGTTGCAAACCAAAGTTTGATTTGTTGCTACGAGGTTTTAACAAATTCATTCACGTTGCTTCACATTTGTGTTCTGTAATTCCAGTTTTCCACAAAAATCGTTTATTTTGTCATTATGTTCAAGATATGTATATCTGTTCCTTGGAGTTGAAGATTTAATTTAGTTTCTGGAATATGTCCACCAAGTAGTTCATAAATAAGTGATCTCGAAACAACTGAGCTTCCTGGCGCTTTTCCTCTTCCAAGAATATTGCAGAATGTTCTACGCCCATTTCTTTGCAAAGTGCACCAAAAATTCGAATTTAAGGGCCACATTTTTATATAATTCTGTTAGCACAATGTTCAGATTAGGAGGCATTTCTTTAGTAGCAAGGGCTTCCCTGTGAATCATGCAGTGTGTCCCGATACACTGTGGAGATGCCTCATAAAAGTTTATATGCTTTGAAATAATCAAGACATTGCTCGAGCACCATCTCTGTATATGCCAACGCCGTTTCCTATTGTATGTTTGCTCAATTAAAAAATTATCCAGTATATTGATTATTCTAAGATCTATTTTTATTGGTTTGCAAAACAATAGCACCTAAACTGATTGACGTTACTGTGTTTCTGTCTGAAATAAAAAATATCTGTTACGGAGTTTTGACAAAAAAATGTTGCTGTATATATGCAGCTATATCGTCAATTCGACGAGCTACGGTATCATTTGATACAGGAATGAACTGCTGTTTGGCAAAATGACCTCCAGACATAATTTCTTCAATTTGAAATGCAGCTGGCAGAATATATTCTTCCTCAATGGAGTACGGCTTTTTGCATCTAGTAAAGCTTTTTCATTCATTTCATATGATTTTAATTTAGCAACATGTTAATAACATATTTGCCACGCATTTTCAAATGCCGTTTAAGTTTGTTGGGTTTCATTCTGATCGCCGCCAAAATGTTTGAACAAAAAAAAACATCTCGTTGTTTGGTTCTCTTCTTGTGAACCAAATTTTTAAATATTCTTCAAAATATTTTCTTGACTTATCATTTGAAAGACGCCCTCAATTGTCCGATGCTTATTTGCGCCCAATTAAAAATGTATCAATGGTTCTATTTAATGGTCAAGTCAAAAGTGTCACACGTCAGTCAAACAAGAAGTACGGCGACGGCGAAGCACAGCAGAATATTTGAGACAGATTCGAACTTCTCTTGAAAAGTTGAAAAATAAATACTGAGATGTGAGGCAAGCACTGTTGTTGCCATATGTGGCGTAATTTCGCTATTTGTGCAAAATTTTAAACATATTGTGACGTATCAGAAGCAAAAAAAATACATCTGAAAAAAATTATTCGAATTATTCGCCATTAAAAATGATACTAAAAGGTTGAGAAACGCTGCTTTAAAGTGAATGCTTTAATAGAATATAACGTATTGCAGTGTTATTGCTCAATTAATTAATTATCATTTATTTGAAAAATCATCACACATATACATTTATTTTCAGATTACAAGTCTCTGTAAGAATGTTGGTATTAATATAAACTAGTTTCGTTTCAAACCTTTTATTTAAAGAAAATATATTATGATTGTAATTACAACGTATCAAAAAAAAAAACTTAATTAACAACATTTATATTGCGGATAACGGTGAAACGTACATTCGTCAGAGACGCTACGTGTGCCTCCGTTCGGAAACGGTATGTGCATATTCTTTATTAACAACGGTAAGTTTTGATTTCATTACCTAACCTACAAAATTCTATCGTGGTTTCCTTGTGGCACTATTAATAATTCTATATTCAACGGTTTGCGTTTTTAAATTAAACAAACCCTGATGTGCTCACGTCACTACAAACAAACTAAGTTTTAATAAATCCCTGATGTTGCTCACATCAATCCAAATAACGATAAATCGAATTTTAATAATTTTCTGGTGTTATGCACACCTCTACAAATAAAAATAATTATAAATAAATCCCTGATGATGTTCACATCAATACCAATAACAATAAATAATTTTTTGGTGTTATCCACACCACTACAAATAAAATAAATTTTAAACAAATTCCTGATGTTGTTCACATCAACACAAATAACGACTCAAAAAAAATCTCCTTAACTTAGTATCATCATATCCTACTCACCATGAAAAGTTTAAATAAATCTTTGAAAATCTAAAAACTAACAAATAAAGAAAATTCTATTTCAACCTAAACGTCTAACCGATTCGAAGATCGAAGAGACAGATCTCATGGCTCAAAAGAGACCCCTAAGGGAGCCATGTGCCAACCTCCCGGAGGGCCAAACACCAACCTCCTTGGAGAGCCCATACGCAAGCTTCCCGTTCGTTACGAGTTCTGTCTTTTATCCGAAATCTTCTGAATTAGCGAGCATTGAAATTAGAAATCCATTTCTTTAGATCGTTTCCCACCTTTTCCACCTTTCCACCATATTGCTCTTCTGTCTATCTCATTCGACAACCAACTTGTTTGTTTACACATTCTAATAATGCTTTTTTGTCTTTCAGATAGTTGACTTTTTCTTTTTCTTTCATCTGTATACTACATACACATTATAACGATTTCTGCTTTCCCAACATTCTTGCATACATAATTCCTCCACAACGCGTTTTGGTTCTCGCATTTTTCCGGAGTCAACATTTTCACACAAAACCTTCAAAAGTACAAATTCATTTCTATTATTTTATCCACAGGCTTGTTCTGTTGTTTGTAGCAGAAATAATTTTAATAAAACAGTATTTACTGAAAAAGTTGTATCAAAATCCATATTGTCGTTACTAAAAAACACGTCGTATTTAAATATTTGCCGTTTAATTTTTAATTTTTTTTATAATTTGCCGTTTGCTTTCATTTAATATTTCGAAGCTTCATTAATTTCTTAATTGTTATAGATATTTGTTAATTATTATGTTTCTGGAAACTTCTTTAGTGGTGCAAGTATTGATCAGTATTCATCACTCATATAATAGCCGTAATGAGAGAAATCCATACAAATCGAGATTTAGTGTTTTTAAACTAGTTTTTTTTTTTACTGGAGTAATATTAGCAATTATAATAATAAAATATTAAATTTGTGTATTAAAAGTGCACCAGATTTTTAAGCATTTTTTCAAACTGAAATTAATTATAAATGATATTTTAATTAAGGTGGTGTTCATTTTTTACACAACTGTGTAGCAGTTAATGTTTTTTGTTTTTTTTTTTATTTGCCCTCTTTGGTGTGCACAAACTGACGTCCCCCATAATCAAATATTTGCGATTATTAATTTCTGTTAAGTGTTTCATGTACGTGAATAAGCCTGCGTCAATAAAATTGCCGATTAACTGGGTTTATTAGGGTGGATATTTTCTGCAGTATTAATATGTTGTTGCATTTTATTCTTACAATGCAATATTAATAAATTTGTTTGGTAAGCGTGTCTTTATACTACATAATGTAACATCATTAATGTTATTGAAATGACTTTGTCTCAATTAGTTTGGCAGTTGCACTGTGAATTTAAGGAAGTTCAAATCTAAATTCATTAGTATTAATATATTTTTAAATTAAGTGCTCAAACTGCTAGTGATTTGAAACTAAACAAAGTTATAATTTTGAGGAAAAAATGACGAACACTGTTTTCTATCACTTCAGGTTACATACTATCCATTACTTGTAATTCTTCAATTTTATTAAGTCTGCTTTGGAATACTCACGTAACCTGATCAGAAATAATCCAATGTTGTTAGATCAAGTGAACTGTGACCATTCTACTGGATACTTCATAGTCCTGAAAGTGTCTGGTCGAGATAATTCCCAACTACTTTACACGTTAGACATTAGTCTAACCCTAACTAAGTCATGAAGAATATAAGAATAAATATTATTAGTTAGAAATTATACTTACATTTTGTTCTTGAGCAATCGACCAATAGAAACCAAAAGTGGTAAAAAATATATTTATTACGGCACACAATATAAACGATATATTATGTTGACGATTGTTTAGCATATACAGTGCGAGTGTAAAGTAAGGAATAAAATTCAATACATTTTTGTTCCTACTAGTTGGCAATTTTTCTCAGACTGGTAAATTTTTATTTTTAAATTCCCATCTCTTGGCATAAATTATACTTTTCTATCCCAACCAGTGGCGGCGTAATGGAGGGCAACTCGAAAAATTTAAATGGCAACTTTTCGTAAACATCGTTTCATCCTCTATCTACCAGTGAAATAATTTTTTAAATCGGTCTATTAAAACAAGAAAAAAATAGCTTTCAGTGTCACAACACTATAAATTCGTTTGAATTTAAATATTAATGAACAGCTCCCTGAAAACATACACAAACAACCCAAATAAATGACCTTATCGGATAAGATGCTCAAACTGAGCTCCACCAACTTCTTGACAGATAGCCAAACGGTTTAAAAATTCGTTTCGAACATTGTAAATCATCTGTGGTGTAATTTGACGAACTTCGTCTCTAATTCTTGCCTTTAAGTCGTCGATGTTTGGTTTGGTTTTTAGATATCCCCATAAAAATAATCGTCCGGCGAACGTGCGCGCCATTCCGGAGCTCCTTTTCTTCCAATCCAATGATTCGCAAAAGTTTCGTCCAAAAAGTTGCGTATTAGCCTGGGGGGCGGGGGCGCTCCAACCTGCTGGTACAATAATGAGGGATGTGGCAAGTCTGCAGCCACTGGATTTTGGTATAATTAAGGTAATGCGGGAACTAATTCGTCCCTCAAAAAATTTAAACACATTTCTCCTCTTAGGAGGTTACCCTCTACCACTATTTCCGTCCAAACGTTCACTTTATGTGGATTCTGCGTATGATGTTGTCGCATCGGTAGCCAACTTTGGTTTTCACCATTGAATTTTTCTCCAAAAAAGCGATCTAGGATGGTAGGTTCATTTTCTGTACCTCTTATGGTTATCGAAATTCCCTATGAAAACATCGAAATTTACCCACCCTGTCTTGAAAAATTGGCACAGTATTGCGTTCTTCTAGGTTGCAGGCTAATGGCACTTTATACAGTGTGGTGATAAAATTTGGAACAAAATTCATAAAAGCGTTCTATAATGTTTTTAAGAAAATCGCTCGGACAGGTCAATTTTTGTTTTTGAAATGCCGTCTTCTGACGTTAATTTTTTTGGAATGTCGTCATTTGTTTTTGCACAATTACGTCATCATAATTTTTTTTTAAATGACTACCCCCACTTTTTTCTTCTGTTTTTAATAGACCTTCTTACCACTTAAACGGTGATGTAAAAAAATAGGTACCTTACATAACAATTTTTTTGAATAAATAAC
>JAFFZR010029003.1:0-10005 GCA_018397195.1 Lethrus apterus | reverse complement strand
TCGAAACTACCTTTTTTGAAATAAAAACTTCAAAATGCTGTAACTTCGTCAATTTTTGAGATTTTTGCATGATTTTGGTGTCATTTTGTTCAGAATTTTGTCCTTTATCCATTGGTATCAAAAACTCGACTTTGACCCCTGGCAAGATAAGGTCCCTTTCGTCATGTCGCGTCACATATAATAAATTAAAGGTCAAAAATCTGTGATGTCAGTAAATTTTCGTGCCGTTATATACGTTAAAAACTATATTTCACGTTTAATAAGTTATTAAATGAAAAGCTGATTTTGACATTAAAAGGTAAAACTACACCATAAATTTTATTAAAAAAGTTTGTACTACATTTATCTGACTTAGACTGTACACTCCTTGCCATTAAGATTTGTATACATTTTTCGTTGCTAAGCTGTTAAATCAATGACGTAGGACTATTCCTTTATACTTTATGGCAACGAGTGTGTTATATTCAATTTCTCTTTATTGAAATTTTATGAAGTGTGTTTCTTCAAAGCAAAGTAAATTCAATTTAGTTTTCAAAATTTAATTTTTATGTTTTTTCCATTCATTTAATAAAAAGTTTTTATTTTTTATTATAGGTATGTTTATTATATGTAACGGGAAATCCTTAATATAATTTAATCGTGTTTCGAAATGCAATTAAATTTAAAGCGAGGCCCGCTCGGATGCTTTTAATTCCGAACGCGTCGCCGTAAATTTAATTAAAGCGCTTAAACGACGACGTGCATTCCTTATTAAAAATATTAACGTTCGATTGGCGCGCGACTACTTTCGCAGGGTTCCTGCGCTCGAGCGCTTAACTCACCTGTGAGCCAAGTCGTCGTTAATGTCGGCACTTTCGAGCAGATTTTTTTCGAACCAGTTCAATCGGTATTTTTTGGCGCACGTCACGAACAGCAAAAGTACGATCAGCATAACGCACACGAAGGACACGACTGCGTAGAACACCACGACGTATATGGACGCGATCCCTTTTTCATCCAGGGTGTCCATTTCTGAAAGGAAATCATTTTTTAATGCTTTTAGACATATAGTTCAACTGGAGAAAATGCTATAGAAGATGCTTATCATCGCTTGATGGGAAGGTGTCGAAGAAAAGAAGGGACAAAAAATTGAAAAATTAAAATAATGCGAGATAAATGTTTAAACGACATTAAGTGAAATGGTGGCGTTAAAGTAGATTTAAAGGAATTAACGAGGATATTGAAGAAATTTGGAGGGCTGAAAAAAGCACTTAGAATCCGACGGAAAGGTTTTGAAAAAATGACAGGAATGGAATAACAATGGAAGACATAACAATGATATGATAACGAAGAAACGGTGACAGGGTAATAAGGATATTCTTGGAAAAAAAATGTCTACGCATAAAATATTTGTTTTCTTTTGATGCGATACGATTACGAAAATCAATCAAGCGATCGGAACGACAGACGTTGGGCGCCGAGCGTTGACAGCATCGCGGCGCCAAGTCGAGAAGAAGTAATACCATCTTGAGGGCAACTCAGCCGGGAAATCGATAAGTATTTCACCGTCTTTGTAACAAACAATGTAAAATGTACGTACCGAGTGCCGTCGACCCCAAAAAATGACTTACCGACTTGCCCAAAACCATTTATTTATTTATTAATGCAAAGTTGAATTATTACGATACACATTTGATAGTATGTCGTACGTTATTGTCTGTTGGAACAGATCTATTATTATTATCAATATTATCATTATTATTTTATTGTATAATTTTAAATTGCGAATTTAAAAACACAATCAAAAATAAAACATCGAAATCAAGTGTTTGCAGCAACAAGTGCAGTGACGCTCGTATAGTAAACTTTGTAAGAGTTTAATATGAGAATAAATAAATACACGCCAAGTTCACTGAAGTAATTGCGCCTTAAAGCGCACAGGTAATGGTGAAGATGGTAGATAAAAACTAACAATGAAAATAAATAAAAACCGCCAATGCAAAAACAAATAAATAACACATGTAAATTTCCGGGTTTGGTGTATCCTATCAGATTTTTTTTACAGTTAATCGCTTTAAAAGTGAAATATTTTCAAGTTTGAGCTTTCAACCAAATTTGTTAACAATATTTTATTGATTGAAAGCTGAAAAATACATTTTTTTAGTGAAAATAATTTTGGAGTCTTCCAGATTTGGAAACTTGGAACTAAAACATTACAAACGAACAGGGTTATACTCGGTGGCGTTTGTACCAACCAGTGTTCCCATCTGTCCTCTTCCTCCTATATTCTTTGCCCTTTCAGTATTTATTTGCTTTTTCCTCGTTACCACACATTTCTATTTACATGGGGGGCTTAATCGTAAATGAAACAAAAATGTAACGAATTTGATGATGATCTGTTTCTATACTGAAATGTAATGTCATTCGAGAAAATTTGACACATTCAAATTATTTATGTCATAACTGTCATAAGTTATGAAGTGTAGTTGATTATTGGCTATAAATGGTTATTACTAGTCCTTTCATGCATTCTTTTAATTTTGTATGTATCTGGGCCACTTTAAAGGTGTTATTTTTGTCATATTTTAAACAAATTTTCCCATTTGTAAACTGATAGGCTTACGCGACCGTTGTTCAATTTAATATCTTGGTTTCCGGATTGGAATAACATTTTGAGAGTTCTTTCTTGATGGACATAAGAGTCCATTATCACTGTTGTTATTATTTATATAAGACTGATTGATTTAACAAACTAGTGAAATTTTCATTTGCCAAATTTTTTTTTATAATTCACATTGAACGTATTTAAATGCCCTTTGAATAATTCATAAATTGCGTCCGGCTTTTGCTGATATATTTTTTTCCATAAGTAACGAATTTGAATGTTTAAGGTGACATTTCATAATTAGAATTTTTACAAAACAATCGAATTTTATTTAAAAAAAAAAGATCCGTTTGTACGGAAAAGACTCACCCTTAATGTACACGTAAACAATTGTGCCTCGTCGAGAAACACAGAACACCAACAACACCGCGTATACTAAACACAGATGCTATGCAGGTTGTTCGAATCGAACCTGCGCGCTGAACAGCTTGGCTAATCCCATACGAAATGATCAAATCAATCGTTGGTACATACACACTTGCGTTTATATCCCCAAGTGATTACTATTTTTTTTACTTAAAATCTGAAACGAAAATTAAAGGGAATTTGGTGCGATTTTTTTTTATTTTTGTGATTTCCTCACAATAGTATTGCATTAATTGTGTGTTTCTTAATCATATGTTAGTACAATATTGGTGCAATGTAATAAAGTTAATATAAATGTATAGCTAGTTCGCTATCTATTGGCGAGATACTTACAAATGATTTACAACTTGCGTTAAAAGTTACGAGATAAGTAAACAGAAACGATCATTTACAAGCGGAATCCCTTCACAATATCAGGGGTGCCCGTAATCGGCAAATGTTTTTAATCACATCGTTATTACACATATTGTTATTAAATATTTGCTGTGTCACTGCATCCTCAAGTCATTTAATTTTTTGGCAGGAATACTCCAGATAAAAAGGTTCGAGTGACCCTTTTCAGCAGGTAGTCTCGCCAATGGCTAGCGAACTAGCTATATGTAGGTAATTATTTAAAGAAAAAAATCGCTCTTACGTTGAATAGACTATACCTCTTTAATCGTAATAAAACAACAACATCGCTAGCATTTTACATCTTTTTCTTTCACCATCCGCGTGAAAAATATACAATGATTTGTACGTTGCTTCGAAAATGAAATTATTGACGATAGGCGACTTTTACCGAATATGCCCGATACGAAAAAACCAACAAGTGGCTCAGTGTTGCCAGGTCTCTTGAATTTTCACCAGATTTGGTGATTTTAGGTTTTATTTGGTGATTTGGTGAAAACTTGTATAAAGTCTCCTGTTTCTGGTGATTTTTCGAACCCAAGAATAATATACAGGATCTTTCGTAATTAAATACAGACATTTTAATAGGTGATATCTGACAATAGCCTAAACCTAAATGTACAAAAACGGCGGTCCTACATTGAACGATGTTCCAGAAAAACAATTTTATAGTTTTGACTCCGGCCCTGACTACTGCAGTCAGCCAGTACAATATTGCTCTGCGCCGAATATTTTCTTGGTCGACTGTTAAGATACGATTAAGATACGAAAGCTTAAAGCTGTTTCCCAATTACTGAATCAAGAAAAATAAATGGCTTGATTTCAAATTATATAATTATAAAATAATTCTGATTGAACGCATTAGATTTAAAATTCTTCGATAGTTATGAAAATTCATTTTATCGACCCAAAAGTCGATCGAAAATAAATTGTGTATCAGCCATTACGAACGAAGTTGTCATTGTTTTGACAGCCGTTCACAGTTGGTATCCAACATTAAAAACTTTACTACAACGCGCCAACGGTGCAATTAAGCAATTAGACGTTGAAAGATAGAATAACAGCGTAATATACTTAACTCGTACAATTTCATTACAACAGAACATTGTTTTGATATAGTTTTAAAAAATACGACAAGCATTTTCTTCTAAAAATCAGAGTTAACGGTTATGTTACGTATGGATAAAATATGTCAACGCGGTGGCAGCACTTGATGTAGTGTAACTAGCGCACACTGGCGTCAATTGTCGGCAGCACATTCGAATGAGCACAGGTACGGAGCGAGAACGTTTGCCCACTAAGAAAATTATAAAAATTTTAAAACATTTTCATTCAAGATAGGACCGTCGTTTTTGCAGATTTGCGTTTAGGGTAAGGTCAACTATCACCAGTTAAAATATCTGTACTTATTTACGGAAGACCCTGTATATACAGTGTGTCCCCGGATGGACCTAACTATACTTGTAAACTTCCTTATTCCGCATTTTAGGAAGAACAGTCATTCTTCATAAAAAGTTTTGCTCCATCTAGCAAGTCCTCAGCCACTATCAAAATTTCGAAATAACATACAGTAGAGTGGTTAGAAAACGAGACAAAGTGAAATTTGGTTAAGAATAAACCTTTTATTTGAAAGGAAAGCATAAATATTATTGGGAAAGATGTTTGAAATTTCAATAGAAGCTCACATATCTAATCTGAACGTTGCATCTCAAAGTTGATTTTTTTATCTTTATTAAGATAAATAAGTAATAGGTATAAATTTTGCCAACGTGGTTATCGCAGTTGTCTAATGAAAACAAATGCAACTGAGAATTTACTTAAATGACTGATTTCATGTCAACTAATTGTTAGTCAATGTTACGTTGTCTTTAGAGCAAAGAATTTATTTAGTGAAATGCTACGGTACCGGTGAAGTATCATATCGCTATGCAAT
The DNA here is from genome assembly GCA_018397195.1 of Lethrus apterus. Taxonomy (NCBI): domain Eukaryota; kingdom Metazoa; phylum Arthropoda; class Insecta; order Coleoptera; family Geotrupidae; genus Lethrus; species Lethrus apterus. The sequence continues at coordinate 4,672 of JAFFZR010029003.1, read as the reverse complement.
TGAACTTTTTAATATGAAATATCCGGGATTATGGGAAATATCCGGGAGTATATATGTTTCTGTAAATTGTGTTCGAGAATTAGTAAGGAAGTTTGATAGAACAGGCAGCGTAACAGATTTGAAGAGGCAAAAGCACATTCATGAACAAAATGATGCCGCTACATTGATCGCTCTTGATTCTGTAAGAACCTTCCCAAATAAATCGTTACGACAAAGGCAAAGCAAAGCCACTTAGAGAGAATTCTATCTGAAAATAAAATTCATCCTTACAAACCGGTGAGACTACATAAACTTGAAGGAGGCGACGATGAACTTCGTTTAGAATTTTGTTTGTTGATGAGAGAACGGATTATGATGGACAGATATTTTTACAAAAACATTGTTTTCTCGGACGAAACAACATTCACAACAAATGTAGTCGTTAGCAGCCAAAATTGTAGGCATTGGTCGAAAGAAAATCCAAATTTTCAAATAATAACAAATAGATACAAAAAAGTTAATGTTTGGTGTGCGGTAATGTACAATAAAATTATTGGTCCTTATTTTTTCAACGGAACTGTAAATCAGAATACATACATAGAAATGTTGGAAAACTTCTTCCTTCCTGCTCTAGATGAGGTAAACTTGCAGGAGAGACAGGCGCTTCATTTTCAACAGGACGGTTGTCCTGCTCATCGAGCAATTCGTGTTAGGGAGTGGTTAAATAGACATTTTCCTAATAAATGGATTGGACAATTCGGTCCTATTTGATGATATTACTCCATTAGACTTTTTTTATGGGGATATCTTAAGCAGAAAGTTTACGCATATGATTTGCAGGATGTTGAAAATATTTTAAGACAGAAAATTACAGAAGCTGCAGCGGACATAAAAGGAGATACCATTCACCTAGTGTTCGAAAAGTTTAGAGCAGTCGTTGAAAAATGTGTAACACTAGGAGGGCAACATGTAGAATAAGTTTTCTTTGTCTTTGTGTACTGTAAAAATTGTGTAATAAATTGTAACCACCCTTCTTCGAATCTGTTACACTGCCTGTTCTATCAAACTTCCTTACTAATTCTCGATCACAATTTACAGAAACATATACTCCCGGATATTTCCTATTAAAAAGTTCAATTGCATAGCGATATGATACGATACCGTAGCATTTCACTAAATAAATTCTTTGCTCTAGAGACAACATAATTCAAACACTGACTAACGATTAGTTGACATGAAATCAATCATATGAGTAAATTCTCAGTTGCATTTGTTTTCATTAGACAACTGCGATAACCACGTTAGCAAAATGTATAAGTATTACTTATTTATAGTAATAAAGATAACAAAATTGAGATGCAACGTTCAGATTAGATATTTGAGCTTCTATTAAAATTTCAAACATCTTTTCCCAGTAATACTTATACTTTCCTTTCAAATAAAAGGTACTTTATTCTTAACCAAATTTCACGTTGTTTCGTTTTCTAACCAGCCTGTATGTTATTTCGAAATTTTGATAGTGGTTGGGGACTTGATAAGTGGAGCAAAACTTTTTATGAAGAATGGCTGTTCTTCCTAAAATGCGAAATAAGGAAGTTTACAAGTATAGTTAGGTCCATCCCGGGACATACTGTATATGCAGCACCTCTATTTAAATTTTGCATGCCGCCACTGCCTTTGACCCTGCATTATGATGGAGGATAATGCCCCCATCTCTTCAGATGACGGCCAGACGAAGCCAACGCTACTTCCCTTTCCTCCTCATATTCAATTAATTAAAAACCTCAACAAAGTCGTTTGTTGCCATAAAACGAATTTTTAAATACATTTTTTATATTTTCCCTCGCAAATATACTTCCACTATTTTGGAAGGGGTAAGATTCATTTAAAATAATAATTAACTTACTTGAAAATGAGGAACTTATTTTTTTCCTAAAACTCAATTTTGAGATCAAATTTGTTAGATTTTTCCCAAAAACACCAGAATCGTTCACATCATTATTGCAGAAAACCGAAGAAGAAAATCCTACTAATAGGGAAATGATTTTGAATAATTATTAAAAGTTCATGCAGAACGAAGGAATCTACAACTTACATTTGCGACAATTTCCGATAGATGGAGGTCAAATCGAAAATTACGTCATTTTGTTTTATTATAAATTATGCCATATAAGGAAAAAAATTTTTTGCATGATATACTGCAAAGCAAGATAATTTTATTTAACAGTTATAACTACAAAAAATGTTGTGATTGATAGATTTTTTCATTGGGATATAGGACTTCTGACATCTTTTCAATGTCACATGCACTGTTAATAATCGATATTTATTGAGAATATACGTGAAATACAGTCTGTGTCAGATAAATGTGGTACAAACATTTTTTAATAATTTTTATGGTGTACTTCATAGAAAATATAACAACATAGAAAGTCCACTTGGATTGGCCAACTAAAACCCATAGATAATATCTTATACAGGATAGAAAGGCATCTTTATTATTACGATTCAGAATCATGTTTTACGTTATCTAACGAACTGGAAGAAACTTACGATATTGTTAAACCGCGGGGTGAGGGTATTATAAAAAAAAAAAATTTAATTCGGTGCGTTTATCCTTAGAAACAAGTAAATAATTATCCCAATGGAAAATAAGAGACATTATGTCAATTTCTTTTCACTAATACAAGCAAAAGCAAATCTATTTACTAATATTAATTATCTTTTTTTTTTTTCTTGAGCGTGCAACCAATTAAAACGCAAGTTGTGTAATAAAATATATTTATTACTAATATATATAATAAAAATAATAAAAAAAAGTAATAAATATATTTTATTGCACAACTTGCGTTTTAATTGGTTGCACGCTCAAGAAAAGAAAAAAAAAGATAAGTATTCTATCAACCAAGAATTTGACACTACTAATATTAATTAACAGGAACGAAATTAATCTTTGCAAATCGATGCAGCAGAGATTTGTTATAACAATAATACATTATTTATAATTATTATGCTTTAATAAAGAAGTATTAATAAGATTTGACAGATATTTTGAACATTCATAAATATTACACTAGGTCTGTTTGGTATCCTGAACTGGTGCAGGAAAGTGTACACTAAAAGGTGCAAGAGGTGTAAGAAGTGTAGCTCCACTTTAGTAATTTTTAACTGAACATAACAAACAACACGGCAGCTATCAACTTAGTTTGTTCATAGTAAAATAATATCATGTATTGTATGAATTATAAATAATATAAATAAATAAAGAAATATAAGAATGAATCAAGACAAAATTTGTGTTATTGACGTTTTTTTTTTTGCTTTTTTTTTTTTTTTTTTTTTTTTTTTTCTTGTGCGTGCAACCAAATTGAAACTCGCGTTGTGCAATAAAATATATTTATTACAACACACCAAATATAATAAATATAAAAATGTGTTTCGTAATCTTTATCAAGCAATAAATATTTATTTATTGCTTGATATATAATATTTATTCCTTGATAAAGATTATGAAACACATTTTTATATTTATTATATTTGGTGTGTTGTAATAAATATATTTTATTGCACAACTCGAGTTTCAATTTGGTTGCACGCTCAAGAAAGAAAAAAAAAAGGTAAGTATAAGGTATGTTTGGTTACTGTAATGTAACTAGTGCATTACACCAAATTTGTTTGGTACGTGCAAATAAGTGTACACCGGTGTACACTTCTAACACCTGCTCGCGAGGTTGTGTAAGAAGTGCAGTCATGCGCATTACGATTTGTGTGGTCATTTACGATTTTAGCAGGAAATAAAAGAAACTGCATTCCGAATTATTTTGAGGAAATCGTACCTGTACAGTGAAGTTGAATTTAAAAAACGAATTTTAAAACCTTTATTTGGAAAAACCTTTATCTGAAAAAGCAACTGTAGTATAATGCAAAAAAAAAACTCGACAATAACACAAATTTTGTCTTGATTCATTCTTATATTTATTAATTAATAACAATTAATGATATTATTTTACTATGAACAAACCAAGTTGATAGCTGACTGGTCACATTGCACTAAAGTCGTTTGTTATGTTCAGTTAAAAATTACTAAAGTGGAGCTACACTTCTTACACCTCTTGCACCATTTAGTGTACACTTTCCTGCACGGAAATCGGCTTGTATGTAAATTCAACCATTTTTTTACCACGATTTTGTTTAAACTGTTTTTATATACAGTGCGTACCAAATGTATGGAACCGGCCTTGTTATTCCAAAACTATTCAAGCTAAATCGATAAAATTTAATATGCATGCTGTTTACAAAGCCTTCTATTATTTCCACAGTTTTGTTATTTTTTTAACTGACAAGGTCGGGAGCAGCACAGCCAACTTGATTTTTTTTTAATGGGAAGGGGGAAGGGGGGTCAAATCGCATACCGTTTGAAAGGTATTTTCAAGTAGAGTTCAGCGATATGCCGCTTGGCATATTTATCTCTAAAGATAACTTCGCTATTGTAAATTAAAGATTGGGAGTAAGGATTAACTGGATAACTGAAGATTCAGTTAGCACTGAAAACAATGGTTAGTTTATGTTGTTTAACGAACGTCAAAAGCTTAAAACTGTGTCCGAAGTGCTAAATTATGGAGCATCTTACAGAAAAAGAACGTATAGAAATCTTGATGATGATAGGATACGATGATAGAAGGCGCAGTCATGC
>JAFFZR010029002.1:0-10010 GCA_018397195.1 Lethrus apterus | reverse complement strand
TCGTTCAAATAAGCTAAATCCAAAATTTCATTAAAAACAAACAAAATTGAAAATCTCAAAAAATGTCCAAATGTACACATGCTAATTGCGATTTAATTGAAAATACGGTTATTTAAGTAATTAAGCATCGTTTTTTGTTATTGTATTGAATTAAAAGAGTAAAATAACAAATCATGGCAAATTTGTGAGATTATTACTCGCATTTTTTGGACTCAGAATTTTTTTAGAGAGATTTTCAATTTTTTTTTGTTTTTAATGAAATTTTGGATTTAGCTTATCTGAACGATTCTGAGCAACTTCAAGCTTTTTTGATAAAAAAATCCCTAATACGACTTCTTCAATTTTGCTGTTTATTTTAAATCGTAGTAGACTAGCATTTTACCCTAAAGGGAAAGTAACATACCCTAAAAGTACATTTAGTGAGGGGTATAATCAGAAAAAAGAAATTTTTTAAATCGATAGTATATACAAAAAATACAGGGGTGGTGCCGTCTAAATTGCGACGCACTGTATATAACGTGAATTGTATCAAGTAGAATGCGGTTATTTAGTTCATACTTTATTTAAAACAAAATTAATAAATTAAATCAAATAAACATCAAATTATTCAACTAAGATAAACATTATACTCGACTAATAAACATTTAACAATATTTTGACAAATTTTATTCCGATACATTTATTTACATTTTTATTTTATAAATATCTAACATATTAGAAATATTTCTTAACGTAAATTATATCACAAAATTTAACTACACAAATATTTTTTAGAAAATATTCACAAAATGTAGAATTAATAAACTTATAAACAAAATAGGACAGTAAAAGAAAACAAGAAAAGTAATGCAATACACACAGCTTGTGTGAACAGTTTCAGATAAATTATGGAAAGGCGATGAAATAATAAGGTGACCAAGTATTTTTTGTGCAAAAAGAGTACGAATGGAATGAATATTCCATTAGCCAGACTATTTTGCACATCAAGTTTTGGAAAATAAAGATATATGGGTTGTTGGGTTGTATGGGTTGAATTCGCTTCATAATTGAAATTCAAAAGGTCAGTTTTTTAAATGTTTGGATAAAGAATGTATAGATTGTATGGGTTCGCTCCGTAATTGAAATTAAAAATACAAACGGAAGCACAAAGGAGTTAAAAAAAGCAGTACAATGTTGTTGTTGTACAGACATTAAAAGGTTCAGAAATGTGAAGAGTGAAAGAATTGAAGCAGAATTATTGGTCATCAGTTAATGAATTAATTAATGAATTGATGAACATGACCAACAGTATAAAGTTCTAATCAAAGTTTATTTTGAGGTGTATCGAAAGCCTCTAAAAAAATGTATAAAAGAAGCGATGAACAAAACAAAATTGTGCACTTAAAAGAAAAGGCCAGGCTAAATAATACAATTGAGAATGAAAAAGTAAGAGTAAGAGTAAGATAGAAATTATGCGGAAAGAATGGGTATCAATGGAATCATTGAAAACTTGAAAATGCTAATGCAAGAATTGGTTTATATTTTTTTGTTGAAGGGCAGAAATATTAATAAAAGTCTCTTCTTCTTCTTATATTTTATAAACTATTTCGTTGTGATGACTATTTATTATTCTTATGGAATCTTCACTTTCCATGTATTTAATTGTATAAATTCATGTATATTTGATATGAGAAATGTCCTTAAGTGATTAGTAATGATAATCTCTTTATTGTGGAGTAATTTTATTCTAGTTTATCTTCGTATTTAATTAGGCAAAAATAATAAATCAACGTTGTCACTTGAACATCGCATGCATTTAGAACAGGGACATACATTTTCACTTTAAGAAAATTGTTATTCTAATACAAATTGTGTAAAACATTTCCTTACAACTAAAACAAGTCAATAGTTGGATTATTTATTCGATGTAGTGGATATGAATCTAACAAATCAGCAAAATGTTAGTATACCATATGATAAATTTAAGAAAACAGGTGTGTTAAAACATAGTCCCTGTCGAACTAGCCGTGGTTTTATTTGAATAAAATTATCCTTAATGATAACCGTTCCTCACATTACACGATTCTATTACTTCCGGAGTGCCACATGTTCTGATTTTGTGTACACAATGATAAATCTGTCTTCATTTTTATATCATTCTTTTTTTAATTTTGTGAGTCATATTGTTATATGATTTGTTTGTTTTAACGATACTTAAGGAACTAATAAATAAGAACGTTGAAAAAGAACACCTGTTCAGTTTGTGTCAATTTATTTATATTAGAACCGTTATATCCCCCTCGATATATCGTTATAATCTATATACCTGCTTACGTAACTATAATATTAAAGCAAATGTACTGGTACCATCATAATATATTCTTAGTCAGATCTCGAAGAACCCCGGAATAAAATTCCTTCCGTATAGTATAAGTAAATATAAGTAGACACTTTTTTTCTACAATCCGAAGCAATAGGATATTGACCTTGTTTAAGTAACTAAAGGGTTAATCCTTGCGTTTTTATAATAAAATCTTTATAAATAATTACAAATTTAAATTAATTTTTATGAGTAATAGTGAACCACGCATTAAAGATCTATTTATAGATTTGATATTAATAGTCACCTGGGAAAGTTTACACTTTCAGGCAACCTTACGAGTCAACTAATCAAAACATGCGCTGTTGAAAACATCTGGGGTGGTTTTATCTGTAATACATTCTATTAATAGTAACCTAAACATTATAGTTTCCCACCATATTAATCTATGATGGAACACTACGAAGACGTTGACATCAATCTATTATTATAAATATTTTTAGCCCAGATCACAAGTATTAAATGGTTTCTGTTCGTGAGAAATGCACTAAATTCAATTTATCTGAATTATAGCACTTGTAACATGAAAAGCCATATGCCTCTTTCGATATGCTTATATTTTGTTTAATCTAAAAAATCCACGCAACACTGGGTGAACACACGTGTGTTTTTGAACATCAAACCGCCCCTTATTTTCATATATTTAAATGATTCTGATGCATTTACATTTTGCGTGTACCATTTGATAAACCACATATGTTACCCCTTTTATAATACATATATTCTTTTACCCAAATATTTAGGTATCTTATATGTTACAGCCAATTGTTACTAAATTAATCTACAATTAATTAACATCCTATTCGTCATGGTTTGAATATTCAATTTTAATTGTTGTAATAAAGTTTTATACTTTATACTATAATTTCTTGATTTTTTTTTGTTTTTTGATATTCTTAAAGAAATGTCACATACAATATCTACATAAGGAATTTTTTACAGATTTTCGTACAAATAATGTACATTTTTTGATAAAATTTTTATTACTAAATTACTAATTATTACTCAATTACGATTTATCAAGAATTTGATACTTTTACAATATAAATTCCATGGGGATTTAATTAATAATTTAAAATGACACAGATAATTAACTGTATTTTGCATCCGCAAATGCCAAGGACTATATAAATGTCCTTAATTTCCCTTTTCCTTCTCTCGTAATCCTTCCAACTTCCACTTCCGTCCATTTCCTGGTCTGGTCTCTTAACTTCTTATAATATTAAATAATACAACATATAAAGTGCTGATGGCTTGACTGTAGAGCGATCTTGGCATGATTTTGCCAGCACAACTTTGTTAAATCGTATGGGTTGGGTTGGGTTGGGTTCGCTTCGTAATGGAAATGAAATTCAAAAAAGGGGCGTAATTGATATTCGGGAATATGTCACAGTGGCATTGAAGATAACGAGACAGTGGATCTGTTGGCTAGTTAAGGGGGCTGGAGCCGGCCTTTTGTGTGCCAAGGAACCTGATTTATTCAGAGATAAAGAACTGTACTTGGGCACATTTTAATGCCTATTGGGAAGGGGCTCCCGGAATGAGAACAGTCGAGGCTTCTTATTAAGGGACCCTCGACTGAATCGCTGCACCAACTCAATAGGGAAAGAATGGAAGGAATAATGGGCTTGGTGACAGGCCACAATCGCCTAAATAAGCACCTTCATACTATGAGGGTAACGGTTGGCCCAATCTAAGTGTGGAGAGAAGAAGGAGACCACACACATCCTATGTGATTTCGCTCCACTTGGAGCGTTAAGATATAGACTTTTCTGAAACCAATTCTTTTTGCCGGACGAGCTATGGGATTTGGAGTGGACCAGGCTGCTTACCTTTGTGGAGGCAGCCTGCCTCTCCAAACGGATCGTATTTGATGCGGATGCGGATGGGCCTCTAGTGCTGCGGATTCTTGGAATCTGCCCGCTTGATAAATAATAATAAAAATAAAAAAGTGCTACGCGTTTGGAATACAGCAAAACTGGTCGATTGTATTTTAGTGCGATTGCTAATGTGGGAACGAAGAAAATATATGGAAGAGAAGAAACGATTGTGAGATGTTTTATTTATAGCCGTGGAATATTGTATTGGTATGAAATGGAAAATTAGACAAGAGTTCCATACATAATTTTTCGAAAAGTTGATGCAAAAATTTGATATTTGTTTATTTTCTTGTTTATAATTAATTTTAAGGATTTTTATGGAGGATTTCTTAATTTATTGTAAATTTTTAAATAATCGTTTGTTATATTTTCGGAGGTACTTCTTTTGATATTGCGACATCAACTTGTAGAGAAGACAATCCTCATGTTATGCATAATTTATTTAATGGGACTTCTTGATTCCTGAAAATAATACCAAAGGACAATAAGAATATAATAATAATACAATAGTACTGAAATTGTGAAACATGTACAAGCACTTTCTGTATAATTTAGTTTTTATCTTCATACTTATAAGTTGTTTTATGTTGAGAAATGTTTCACATTTTAGCGTTAGTAATTAGGTTGGTTGAGCTGTGGATGACGATTTACGTTTAAATTGTCGAGATTAGCGCATATACTTTAGTAAGGGTAGATTTACAATAAAATTGGTGTTATTTCGTGAGAGTCATATTGACCATCAGTGCTACTGTGGATACTAACTACGGTCGTCATTGCGAATCCAGGCTTGTTTATAGAGTGATAAACCTCCTCGATGCCTCATTACGTTTGCTGCAAACTTATTTTACGAGTAGGGTGGCTGCGCAACCCAGGATATTCATGTAATAGTCCGATCGCAATGATGCGCTACGTTTTTCATTATTTGCAATTACGGCAAACGACAGATCATTTGAATACTGACACTTGAGGGTTATATGGGTCTTTTATACCTTTAGTTTAAATTAAGGGAGCTTCTTTTTAAACGTAAAAGAGGGAACTTTTACTAGCGACACAAATTAAATTGCTTAAATGACTACTTTTTTTTATTGATGCGCCTACTATAATTTCAAGCAATTTAGTACCCTAATTTTAAAGATTTATTTCATACTAAACACAGGAGAGAACCTACATATAATAACACCAACCCGATAAGATTGGTATAAAATGACGTAGTGCGTAAAACCAACTTTAGTAGAGCTTTTATTACACGCAAAAAGTAATGACGGGGTTTTGTTGCATCAAATTTTCTAACGTATAATATACGATTAACAGTAAATTCGACATTAACATTTTGACCGACTATATAAAAGTAATTTGTTCCTTTGCCCTCCACATTAAATAGAAAATAAAATAATTCCAATAAACGAAAAAAAAAAAAAATATTTGAGAATCATTATCCTTTTCTAAAATATCCCTGTTTCTGTAATTGAACCGTATTACTTTCCATTCAAAATCCTCACTTATATCTTCTAAAATATTTCAGTTTTTTTTTGATGTTATTCAAATTCACACTACAAACCAATCTATTACTCCATTTGTTCATAGTCTCACGTTATCTTTTTGTAAACCGACAAAACACGCATACTTTTCTTTTAATTGCACTTTTCTTTTTAATTTTTTTACAAAGATTTAACCCATCATCAGCCTTTAAGTATTTGTCAGACTTAAGCAACTCTTAGTTGCTTAAGTTACTCAGGGGCGTAACTTAGTTGTGAGATATATGTATCTTAGTATTTCCTAATGTCATCATACTTTCTTTTACATATTTCTCTTCATCATTTTTTATCATAGATTCTCCAACCTCGTCACTTACGCAATGCTACTTCATTTCCGTTCATTCTTCGACTTAAACCTATGCTACTTCATTTCCCTTCATTCTTCGACTTAAACCTATGCTACTTCCTTTCTCTTCATTCTTCGACTTAAACCTATCTATAGGATTCCTTCCATTCTTATTAGCCTTTTCGTCACAATACCGGCCATACATCCATACACCCGAAGCGGCTTTAATGATCCATTTCAATTATTATTATTATTATTACACGTTACTTACTATATATTACTTTTTACACAATAGAACAATACGAGGATGGATGGATGGCAGGATGGAAGACACAACTTGAGGCAGGGCACAACATGGAGCATTGCACAAGATACACAAGTTACAGCACAAAACGTCACACATGATCGAACGCCAGAGAGTGCACAGGAGAGAGGACAGGAAAGATCACAGGTCAGAGGGCAACACAGGGAACAATATAACTTGCTTTGTAAAAACTGTGAGGTATGTATGAAGCTGAGAGAAATGGCATGAGATATCGATACTGGAAATGAGATGACGTACCGAACGGAAAAAGGTAAGGAGAAAAATGAGATTTAACGAGGGTTGAATATTGGATGGAGTAGTTTTTTTTTTTTTATAAAAAAGAAAATAAGGGAATGAGGATACATTTGAAACAGGAGAATGAAAGAAATGGGAGGAAATGTGCATGAGGGAGTCAGGATTTGGCTTGAAATTGATAATTATTGTGAAAAGAGAGAAAATGTGTTTGTACATATTCATAATAAAATACGAGTTTGATTGACAGTTCATATGCATCTGAAATAAATTGATAAAAAAGGTAAGAACGTTGTTAATTAAAACTCGATACATTTTATTTAAAATGTATACAATATTGGATAATTTGTTTAATCATCGTATATGTAATAAATGAGGGGGCTTGGAATTGGTACATGTCATAATGCTCTTGCAATCATTAATCAAGGGACGTGACGTATTATCTACATTCTCGATGCTAGTGCACTAGTGCATAATGTCATGTCATCGCCATCACTGATGCCCAACTGAGGTGTGATTGCACTGATTACATCTTCTATATGCAATTAGTATTGGTAATATTCAATATCGTATTACGCATTAGAGGCTCATATTATATAATTAGGAATAACTGAAATGAGATATGAAACAAAATAATATGTTATTAATATAGTTATGCAAAATTAGTTATATTGAAAAACTGTTATATGTTTGTATGTATGTGTGTATCGTTTTCGTTTTGTAATTTAAAAATGATATATAAAAAATACATTTACGGGAAAAAACTTTGTTGGACATTATCTTTGATGAAAAAAACGGGGATAAAAATACAATTCACGCTTCTGGAATACGAAATTCTCAGCAAATGCAGAAAATATGTTCCTCAAGATGCAAGTCACTTTATTGATGGACGAATCTGACAATGTATTGTGACTTGTACCTAATTGGATTCGGGTACGAGTGGAAACCCTGAGAAATGAATTAATAGAACTTGCCAGGCGAAACGAGACTGGGGAGTTTGGACACGAATATCAAAATTGCCATAAAATGTCATTAATTACAACTACACTCAAGCCACAAACAATTTGTTAAAGCTGTAATTAAATTTAGTACATTTTTTAATTTATAAAAACTCCGAAGAAACATTTTATAACTCAATAGTTTTTTTACGTCGTACAATTACCCATTGTTTATTTGAACTATATTAAATCCTTCAAGCAATACCTAGAAGCGTCGAGTTTCTAAACAGAAACAGATTTGTTATCTTTGTAATGTTTTAATTCTATTGATAGTAGTTCTTGGTACTCCCTTGACAAAAAGCTCTACCGATGTAATAAATGAACGTGACTATGATTGACGTCGTTTATTATTCTTTATTTCAACTCTTTGTACTACTTAATTTTTTCTTTTATAAACATATTAATACGCTTAGTTCTTACTAAACAAATTTTTTACAACTTTTGCATTATAGATATAATTTTTTTTTTTAAATTTATTTCTAAACATAAATCATTATGAAATTAAATAAACAAATAAGTCGCGGCTGTAGGAACTGAATATTCCACTTGAGGTTTAAGATAAGGCAGTCTATGCAATACAATTAGTTTAATTTAAGAATTTGACGGTAAATATACTTTAAACAAATAAAAATGATGAAAGAGAAAAAGAGAAAAAGAAAAAAATGGAAGGAATTAATGTGCAAAAAAATTTGCAACAAACCCAAACAGCGACAAAAGTGATAAAAATACGAATCACATGATTACAGTTGACGGAAAGAATAATCAAGGAAGTACTTAGGATTTGATAAGATAGGGTGACCATACGTACAGCATTTCCCTGTATTGTCCGGAATTATACTGTACAGCAGGAATATACAGCAAAACGTCCAGCATTCAGCATGAATGTACAGCAAAACGACTTTTGAATTTTAATTACGGAGCGAACCCAACCCACATCCCATATATCTTTGTACTCTTTACCTTTTAAATTTCAATTACGGTGCGAACCCAACCATACGTCAGTGTCTCTAAGTATATATTTAATTCGAGAGAGGGAAGCGAGAGTTTGAATGTGTGTACAGAATTAATGGAATGGAAATCTGGTCACCCAATGATAAGACAACCTCAGCATTAAAAAGAAGGCAAAGTTATCTTTAAAGTTGTTGGGTATTTAAAAGTAAGAAAGATATGGTGTTGGGTAAAAAGGGGATTAAAAAAGAGTGGTCATGTGCAATAGACATAAAGCTGAATTGGGTGCCTTCAAACAAAAAAATGCACTCAAAAATGTTATAAAAGATGTCAATATATCGCTCTCGTGCAGATAAAGGGTAAAAAGATGATAAAGCAGAAAAGTGCTACTTGAGTTGTGACAGACAACCTCAGCTTTGATAAAAAAGTTATCTTTAATGTGATTATGTGTAATGTGGATGGGTGACGTCAACCAAACAACGATAATCAAAAGATGTTCCTAAGAAGCGAAAGATACAAATATATCGCTTTCGTGCAAATAGAAAAAGAGAAATAACTATAAATCAGTAAAGTGCTACTTGGAATGTGATAATCCAAATATATCGTACTCGTACACATAGGAAGAGAGAAAGCAGGAAAGTGCTACTTAGGATTTGACAGATTACCTCAACTTTGAGAAAAAAAAGTTGTCTTTAAGCCGTTGTGTGGTTTTAAAAGGAAAAAATATAAAGCTCTAAGAACATATAGTGTAATGGAGTAACGGGGTAACAGAATTTGATTGTGTTGAATTGGATGGCGTCAAACAAAAGAAAAAAATTCAAGAGAATGCCACAAAAGAAGAAATATTTCAAATTGTAAAATTCTCTCATAGCGTCTAATACTTTTTCCCTCGCAAATACTTCCTCTCCTGATACTAAATACTTTGCGTTTATGTGATCCTGATACAAAGACGAAAAATACAGAATTCTACTTCAAATTGCAACATTATTTCATGGTGACTAATACTTTACCCGTGCAAATACTTTCCCGCCTGATACTTAAAATACCTCCTTGCGTTTATGTGATCCTGTTACAAAGACGAGAAAGGCAGTATTCTATTTCAAATTGCAAAATTTTTTCATAGCGTCTAATACTTTTCCCGCCCAATTACTTCCTCTCCTCATATTTAATATACCTCCTTGCGTTTATGTGATCCTGATGCAAAGACGAAAAATGCAGCGTTTATGTGATCCTGATGCAAAGACGAAAAATGCAGAATTCTATTTCAAATTGCAAAGTTCTCTCATAGGGCTGATACTTTTCCCGCCTGATACTTAATATACCTCCTTGAAAAGTAATTAGACGCTATGAAAGAATTTTGCAATTTGAAATAGAGTTCTGCATTTCTCGTCTTTGTATCAGGATCACATAAATGCAAGGACATTAAGACATGCAAAGTTGGGAAAGTA
>JAFFZR010029001.1:0-10013 GCA_018397195.1 Lethrus apterus | reverse complement strand
TTTATATTTAAATTAAAACACAAACTTTTTAGTAATTAATGAATTGCACTAGTAAAATTTTATTTCAGCACACACGCGCACACACTGCCCTATAAAAACAAAACATAAAATTGCTGTACCGGCTTATATGTACAGAAATAGTGGCATACAGTGTTGCCAGATCTACTAAATCCAACCCCGTACCGAGTTGCCAAAAAACAAGGTGGGTAAATACACTAGAGACTAATTATGCAACCAAAATAGCATAACATCATTTCGTCACGTAAAAAGAATATTCTCCCAATTATTTTATTTATTCATTATTTATTTTTATTGATATTTTAAATTTTCTACTGTGCCAAGTTTGGCACGCGTGCCGTGTAATTGCCATCCCTGATCTATATCGTGCATTTGCGTGTTTAAAATCACAAAATGGAATGGAGTGAAAAGAGGAGACACGAGATATCTGCATGGCTGATCCAGTCGTTGGAGAAAGATGAGATAGAAAGAGAGATTTATGTGTGCATTGAACAAAGTTGTAAAGTGAACAACATATCTGTAAGGAAGAACAATAGAGTTCAAATAAAAAATTAATTGCATGTTATGTATAAAAGTAGAATAAGGTAAATACATTTAAATGACGAAATATACAGGATGGGGTATAATGGAGTCCCACATTACAGAAAATCACTGAAGAAACCCCTGACCAGGTAGAGGGGGGCGGTTGGTCCTGCTAGGGACATGAACGATAAGGTTTTCAGTTGTCAACATGCCGGGGCTGGGTGAAGAGCGGGGCTTCGTCGTGTTGACTTTTTTTAAAAACGCCGAATCTGTTACTGCGACGCAGAGGGCATTTCGCACGTGCTTCGGTTTAAGTCCAAACGAAAGTGTTCCAGATCGAAAAACGATTTTGAAATGGGTCCAAAATTTAAGGGCAAGAGGATCTGCAAATCCTAAAAAACCAGCTGGGCGTCGAAAATCCGTGAGGATACAATACAGCAATCTCCAATGCGTTCTGCTCGGAAACATGACTCTGCACTTCAGATATCGTCTCGAACGGTGAGGCGAATTTTGTTCTGTGACCTTAAGCTACACCGTTACAAGATTATGATTGTTCAAGAATTGAGTGCAGCAGATTGGGGAAGACGTAGAGATTGTTGTCATGCGATCGTTATAGCTGTGCCTCCTTGCGGTATTGTGTGGAATAGCGTCGAAGCGCATTTTCACCTTTCGGGCAGAGTGAACAAGCATAATTTTCATTATTGGGCTGCTGAAAATCCCCGAGAGTTCCACCAACGACCTTTTCACAGCTCAAATCACCGTTTGGTGTGCTTTGTCCGCTGTAGGCATCGTGGGGCCTTTTTTTCGAAGAGGAAAATGTCACTGTTACTGTGACTTCCGACCGATATTGCGACATGCTTGAGAATTTTTTGCGCCCCGAAATGTAAAAATACAATACAGGTGGTTTTTGGTTTCAACACGATGAAGCCACAGCCCATACGGCTGGCGCGAAAATGACCGCGCAGGGCCTTATTCCGTCGCTCATAACTACTAAACCGTTCATAAATAAGAAAAATCGTTAAGAACAAAAATCATTCAAGGAGATTTCATAAAACTAAAAACAAAATCTTAAAATACGCTTAAGAAAAAAAAAACGGAAAAAATCCGTCGCACTATAAACCAGACGCTATAGAGTGCCGACATGCACAATCAAACAACCCACGCAATGAAACAACTGCAATTTACGAGGTTTTTTTTGCTGACGGATGTTTCCGTCAGGCGGCACTTGGCGATGTCTAGCGGTGACGGAAATTTCCGTCGTTGGCAAAACATCGCCCTCGAACCCTACTAGAACTCAAGGAGGCCATTCGTGAAGAAATCGCAGGAATTGCTCCAGATATGCTGGTGAGAGTTGAAAATAACTTCAAGGAACAAGTCCAAATGTGCATCGCCCGTGAAGGCCAATATTTGGACTACATCACTTTTAAGTTTTCTCTATATTATTGTACAGTTTTTTTTTTAATTCACTTCGTAAATGTGGAACTTCATTATGCACCACTGTACCTAGAAAATCGTCAGAAGGAAATTATATATTGATGTGGAATTCATATACAAATCTTAAATTTCAGGTTTTATCATTAGTTTTAGTTGAGATCACACGTTTAATAAAATTATTTATTCTAAAAATATATTAACTTAGTGGCATGGCTTTACATACCCTTAGATTTGCATGTTTTACTAAACAACAATAAATATAGGAACTAATGGAAAGAAAATACAGAGGTTGTAATCACATTAAATTGAAATATACGTATAAGTTAGATTCATTTTTATTATCAAAATTAACCAACATATTCAGTATTTTCCATGTCCAAGTGAAGCTGGGTGGCTAGCATGACCAGTTCTGGATACAACAGCATTAAAACCATTTTGCTTATCAGCGGAGTACTTGACAACACGTGTTGTGCCATCGGATTCTTTTACGACATATTGTCCCTTTACGACGTCGCCGTCACGTTCTTCGTGTTGAGATTTTTCATCACCGGTATGCGGGTCAGATACTCCGTACTGGAAACTGTATTTTGGATAAGCCTGAAAAATAAATTCAACAAGTTTTTTATGTTAATAAATATCTGTTAGAAAGCATATTGAGCTTATGAAATAATGACCTATTTTAGCTGAAATATGTCCTAAAATCTAGTACACTTTTTTAATACTGAAACATTTATTTAATAGATGCTATTCATACCTACTTGTATAATATGAGAATTTTCAGTAAATGTATTAAGAGGTCAAGGAGTGGATCTAGGTAAAGCAAGGAGGATCGCGGAGGAGTTACGTAGAGCAATAGGGTCGAAAAGAAGGGGAAAATTTAGGGTACGGTCGATAGTCATGTAAGGGGCGCAGGTGTGGAGGTTCAGAGGTTCAAATGCCCCGAAATGTTACAGCTGAGGGGACAGTAAAGGTAATTACGGCTAGAGAAGTCCTCTCCTGATTACACTGTATTGAATGAACCAGGTTAGGAAAAGCTGGAAATTGGGGCAGTTAAAAGGGCATGTGTTCTCTTTGATTTTACGTGCCGTCCGTAAGCAGAGGGTTTCCCGACACGGCCCCCATGGGCGACAGATTGAGATACGCCCAATCAGCGCGCATGTGTAAGCACATGCTTCCAGCCGGTTAAAAGGGTAGTGAAATACGAAGTGGAGGTGACGGGTAGGACTATGGGCATCTGGGCAAGGATGGTGTTGGAAGACACAGTGAAGAGACACAGTGAAGAGAATGGAAACGTTCAAAAAAGCCGAATAGTCCATGGTGGAGATGGAAAGAAGAGCGAAAAAAGGCGGCGAGGACCTGCGTGAGCGCGGTGGAGAGATGGAAAGGGCAAACGGACAGAGGAGAATATGCACAAAAAGAAATATAATGGGTATGTGGGGAGAGTAGAAGCGAGAAATGCGTGATCGCACGACAAGGATCCAGGAAAAGATAGAGAGCTGGAAGTCGGTGGCAGGTGGGTTTGTAGGACTCATGGGAAAGTGCGGTACTTTTGAAGCGAATGAAAGAGCGATTGAAAAAGAAGAAATGACATGTTTTGAGTTTTGTTTATTATATATTATGCCAACTAAAGGTTTTTTTATAGTCTTAATGATAACCAGATCATTTAGGTATTTTCCATTCCAAGATTCTGGAATATTATTAGAAGATCCGGTCGAAGTCATTAGTAAAACAGTTGCTCGAATTTTCGCATGTCTATGAATCAATTTACTTGAGAAACACCGCTTAGTGAGTTATTTTTGTGATATTTAGACTATGTTACATGAAAGCAAAAGAAGAAAATTTTGTACTTAAAAAAATAGTTATAAAAGGACTGGGGATCTGGGGAGCGAGATACATCGTTTAGAGATTGACGAAGATGTTCAATTCAGGAGATGGGAAATATAAAAAAATATGAGAAAAAATGTGACAGTTCTGATAAGAAAGGAAAAGTTAAAAGAAAATAAACTAATATTACCATTGTCCAATAATAATAATAATACAGAATGTTTAAAGGGGTTTTTATTTTAGTAAAAATATTAATATATTTTTAATGTCAGCAACTTCGAAAAAAAAGTTTTAACTTGAGTGTCTTGGGCTTAATCGGTTTGCGTTGACTTCAAAAGCTGTAAATTAGTAATGTCTTAGAACGTCTAAATATATAATAATCATTTTGATGTGCCTGTTTCAGCGTTTCTGATTCGATCGAAAATATGTATAAAAATTTACATACAAATGGTTAATTTTATAAAGAAAAGATATTTGGTAATAACTAGGATTGTTCAATAGAAACACATTTGATCTTCGTAGCCATGACTTCGTCGCTATGGCAACGGAACTTATTTGTGTTTATTGTTTCTTTAAGTACTAGTGGTACACACATTTAAGTACACATCTGTCAAAAATACCTGCAGTTGGTTCTTTTCGAAGCATTGTGACTGAGTTGCAAAATGGCATCTATGATAGAAAATCCGCCCAAAGATAATCTGCGTGCCGTTATTCAGTTTTTGGTCGCTAAGGGGCGTCAACCAATGGAAATTTCGGGAATGAAAGCTGTATATGATGACTATAGTTGTTCTCATATGGCAGTGGTTGAATGATGCAGTAAATTTCGAAAAGGAAGAGAATGCACTAAAGATTTGGCCCGTCCTAGATCTGCACGTGTTGATCAGATGAAAATGTGAGACAGCTGGAAACTGCTTTAGGTGCAAATAGGCGTATTAAAATTAGCGAACTTCAGATTTTGAGCATCAGCATGGGAACTGTTCATTCCATCATTCATAGTCTTGGCTATCACAAAGTTGCTCCTACTGAGTAGCAACTTTGTGATAACCAAGACTGCTTACAGATGAGCCGAAGAATTTGCATACGGCCTTATCATTACAGCGTTTGATGTGCTATCAACAACACGGTAATGCATTTTTGCACCAAATTGTTGCCGGTGATGACTCTTACTGTTATCACCAGAAATCATACGTCAGAGTATGCAGTGGCAGCATGCACAGTCTCCGAAGGCGAAAAAATGTCGGTCTCAACTTTCGGCAGAAAAAGTAATGGTTACCGTATTTTTTGATTACCGAGGTGTGCTGCTCTTAGATTTTAAAGAACCTGGTGATAACATTAAAGCTGAGCGATATTCAGATAATTTAAAAAGCTGAACGGTTGGCAATTAGAATAAACGTCCTGGGAAGCTCATATTGTGTCATTCTTTTGCATGATAATGCTCGACCCCATGTAGACCATACGGTTCAAGATTTACTTGGGCCTATGAAATGCGAAGTCTTACAACATCCAGCTTGCAGTCCTGATTTGCGATTTCCATGTATTCGGCAGTTCAATTCGGACGCAAAGGTAGAGTTTGCTGTTAGGAAATGGTTCCGCAAACAATCACATGCATTTTACCAACAGGGAATCTATAGATTAGTGGAACAGTGAGACTCATGCCTTAATCTTAATGGAGACTTCTTTTGAATTAGTTGAATAAAAAATGTCTACAGCATCTAAACGTCTTGAACAATCTTCCTATTTCTAAAAATAATTTAAAATTATTTGGGTTAATGTCTCAGAACGGCTGTACATATACAAATTTAACAATGTAATATATCGGGTTCAATTTTCTGATTTTATCGCAAATATAAACAAAGTATTAACCTACAAATGGTTAATCCTTTCACTGAATTTTATAAACAACATGCGTTTGATTTTTTAAAAATAATTTTTAATCATTTGGTTTGTTATAAGCTCATAACCTATTTAATTCAAACTGAAATGAACTTTCTATTTAAATCTTTTGTAATAATAAAAAATTTACAACTGTTCAATACTGGTCTTATAACTTGACTGAATGTATTATTTCATGTGTATATTTAACGTTCTGCTTGACCGTATCACCATAAAAGAAATACGTTGTATTTAATGTATAATTAACTAAATAACAAAATGTGTATTGATATATGAATTAAATATTTTGCAATTGTGTGTTATCAATTAAACTATTAACATTGCAAATTTGTTGCATAATAGCTTTGGGTAATATTTAGGTAAATTAAATTACCTACTAATGATTATAGAGCGGATTCTATGCTAAATGCATATTGCATGCATATTTTGCATATATGGGCGTTTTGTCCAATTTTCGCATACTTCTAAAACACATGCATATAAATGCATTTTTAAAAGAATTTCTATCGAAATTTTTCCTGAATTTCTTAATTCGTCGGAAAATGTCGTTGCCTTAATGCGACTAATTACGGTTTAGTTTGCGCCCCTTTTGGTCTTAAGCAGGCAGAATTTTCCAGGTGTTGAATTAGGGATTTCCAAGTACTTTCTCAACAGCTGCGGTGGGGGTTGATGTTTGCAATATTGTTTCATCATCACTTCATCAGTGACCAGACGTCCCGCTTTTGGCGGGACAGTCCCGATTTTTAACAATTTGTCCCGCGTCCCGCGGCGTTTTAAAAAAGTCCCGAGTTTTGGAAAGATTATGTTTTCGTAAATTATTTATATATTTCATCATTTTGAAACAAACTATGTTCCATACAATAATATATTAAACATTGTGGCATATGCGCTGTCCTTACCAGGAATTAATGCTGCGACTGAACGCGTTTTTTCTACCGTAAATAAAGTGTGGACATCTGATAAAACACCATTAAGTGTTGAGACTTTGAAAGCCATATTATGTGTGAAATATAATTTAACAAATTCTTGTGGAAAATTTTATGATATTTTGTAAAAAAGTAAAAATATGTTTCTATTCGTGTTTTCTCTTCAGAACATGTATATATTTTTTAATTATTCTGTTTGTTTAAACAATTGGTGCAGGCAGTTAAACAGATGATACAGTGTTTGAAACAATCTGCTAAAAAAATTCACTCAAATGAGAAATATGCCAAAGAATAATTTTTTTAAAGATTTATAGTAGTTGTTGGAAATGGCCTCCCCCAACTTCCATACAATTATACAAATATTGCTCAAACCCACGACGTCTTTAGAAAATTTAAGAGCTATAATTGTACAATCCTGCCGTGCAGTGACACCTGAAATTTTTCAAAATGTACGTCGTGGATTTGAGCAACGTTTGTATGATTGTATCGGAGTTGGGGGAAGCCATTTGCAACAACTTCTCAAATAAATTGTGACTGTTTTTCTAACTAAATTGTCGTCTCTGTTTTGTACCTTAGTTATCTTGTAAAGCTAATTTCTCGAAAACGAATGTATGGTTTTCAAAAATTGATACACCGTTGAAATGCAAATTACATAAGCTTTTAAATGAGGTATCACTCAACCCCTAGTGTAATTTAGGAATTTTAGGGTTGGCACCCCTGCGGTTATGGGATTGTAGATATGGAGA
The DNA here is from genome assembly GCA_018397195.1 of Lethrus apterus. Taxonomy (NCBI): domain Eukaryota; kingdom Metazoa; phylum Arthropoda; class Insecta; order Coleoptera; family Geotrupidae; genus Lethrus; species Lethrus apterus. The sequence goes on along the minus strand of JAFFZR010029001.1, from coordinate 2,650 downwards.
ACATTTCTTCGCCAAAAGTTGTCCCTCATCGATCTAAAGTTTACGTGTTTTAGCGGTTTTAAGAAAAAAAATTGATTCTTAGAGGGTGTTTCGTTTTTCCGTGGACCCTCTATAATTTATTATGTTTGTAAATTTTACATACGTTAGTCGGTCATTGCGAACGTTTAGTTCTTCCGTAAATGTGTTTTTGTTTGTGAAAAGTACAAAATGCCTAAGGACAATTCGAGTCTGATTAATTGCCGTATCAGAAGCTATCCCGAGCTTGTTTACACCAATGGAAACTTTTCTTTAAAGCCTGTAGTAAAATGGTAAGTTTTAAGATTGTTTTCTTCATTCTTTAGTAAATATTTGGTTGGTTCTCGAATATTCAAAGTTCAGACAGTTTGAAAAAATGCATGTTCTTGCTCTAGATACCAACTCAACGGAAATTTTCGGTGACACAACATTTCGGGACAGAACTACATAAGTCAAAATGCAAGAAGATGAATGAATCGAAAAAATTTCAATTACCTTCAGGCGGTAGATCGTCGTCGATGACTTCATCTAATGAACAACATAAATTTAATGCTGATTTATGCGAGGCGATGATTTGTGCAAATATGCCTTTGAAAACACTGCAAAATCCTATTTTAAAATTTTGTTTTGAAAAATATTTCAAGAAAAGTGTTCCCGATGAAAGTACATTAAGAAAAAAGTAAGTGCCTTACATCTACAACGATACCCTAAAAGAAGTCACGAAAAAAACAGCAGCTTCAAAACCCTTGAGGAAATGTACGAAATTTTGAATGGAAACTTTGAAATTGATGTAGGTGTAGAATTTTCAGCTTTACGTCACTTTAAATATGCCCCAATTACCTCAATAGATGTTGAAAAGAGCTTTTCACGTTATAAAAATATTTTGAAAGATAAATAGCACAATTTCCGGGTAGATAAATTACAATCGAAGATTTTTTTAGTCTTGTTATAATTTAATAATATACATACTTCCCCATTTGTATCAGCTTTCCTAAATAAATTGTAAAACTAATAATATGGTTTTTATTATTGTAGTTTATAGTTTTACAAAATGTGCATTATTTGAATTTTTGCGCCTATCTTGCGCAAATTTCGTCATTTTTTAGTGCATATATATGGGCATATTTCATCAAAATTGCTCGCATATAAATCCGCTCTTTACTAATGATGATAATTTTATAAATTATTAATTCTATTCTTTGTCGCTTAACTTTGCGATTTAAGACTTGTCAGTGCTATATCTTGTGAACATAGTTTATGCTTATTTATCTAACAGCTAAATATGAATAAATATTTATATTATTGTACGTTACTGAGGTATATCTTAATTTTGAATCTTATTACATTACTTACATATGTGTCATGTCCATCACTGCTGTCACTATAACCATGTCCGCCATAAGACGCAAGATTCGATTGTGCATGAGAGCTTGCACCCCCATATCCTCCTAAAGATCCAGCTTCAGCAAAAATTACTAAAGCGCAAAGGATAACGATCTGAAAACAATGCCAAAGTTACACTGCATTTTCTAAATCGGTTTCACTCGAAAAATTCATATCAAAAAACACACCTTGGAGTTCATGTTAACGTTTTAATCAGAATGTCTTAACCAACACTGACTTCTTCGCGAATCTGTTCTTCTTTTATATTGCAACGAAAACGTAGAAACTCTAATACTTTACAAAATGTGTTTATATGCGAAATAAATTTGAAAGTGAATTGCGAAAAGGTATATTCTGTCGGAACTATTGGTATATTTAAAAGGAGCATAATTGGGCAATCAGTATTGTTGTACGCATATTAAAAATGAAATGTATATTATCGCTTGTTATAAATTAGATTACATGTGTATTAATTGCAATAATTTTATACGTTAATGAATTGATTTGCATATTTACTTTAGTAGAATAACTTTGCACTGTATAAATACTAGATGTCTAATTAATTAATTAACTGAAATTTCAGAAAATAATCTTTTCTTACTAATTCTCTTTATACGTTTGGTTATCTTTTATTTTTATTTTTTATTTACGTTGCTGTATTGCTCTTTCTTAGTATAAGTTACCGGTTTATGTTAATAATAAATAATAATAAATATTTTACATTATCGAAGCAATGCAGATGAAAAGCAATGAAATGGGAAAGATACACAAGTGGCGCAAAAGTTATTACCTAATATAAAAAATGTACTACCTATTCTTTTTTCTTCTTCGGTTTGAAATTATTTTATTTTATTCACAGAATTTCCACTTGGTTCGAGCGTCTCTTCTCGTTGCTGAAACAAATTACTTTTAAAATAGAATAAGTAGGTATTTGTAAATTATTTAATTTTAAAAACTTACTTTTATCTTAATTATACAGGGTGAGATTAAAATATGGAATATTTAAAAAAAGCGAACTGAACCGGTTTTTTAAAAAACGCTGAAACAGGTCGATTTTAGATTTAAAAAATACACATTAATATACAGCGTTGTATAAATTTTCATGATCTTGCTGTATTTCGTTATTGAACTATAGGCGTTTTGCCGAAGACCGTCAGCTGTCAAAATTTCCGAATAAATGCAAATATCTTAAAAACGAATAGACATAGACAAATATTATCTTATACAAACTTATATTAGAATTACCCAGGAA
>JAFFZR010029000.1:0-10014 GCA_018397195.1 Lethrus apterus | reverse complement strand
CCGCTCCAAAAAAGAGTGACATATCAAAGTTATAATTTTTCTTATGGAACATCCTGTATTTCAACACATTTTTAAATTGTACGTAAAAAATAAGGCAGACTTTCATAAGGGTTCCCTATACCTAAATACTTAGTGTTCTGATTTATTTCGATTTTTCTTAAAATGTAAGGTTTTCGAAAAAAAAATATTACCCCCAAACGAAAATAATTATGACAAATTTGCTTTTAGACCTAGATAATAGACCAGTCCCTTAATTTATTTAGCAATTTACTATTACAACTTTTTCTACGGGGTGTTCAGAATTTTCAGTACCATTATTAGCAAATTCAAACTGTAATATCGCGCTTATTTTAAATGGAACCCGCCGTATTTTATAAGTTTATCATGTAGCAAATTTAATTGTCTTTCAAACTGTATGAGGTTTCCCTATATCCAAATCTTTAAGTTTTGAAGTTATTTAGGTATTTTGGGAGCACAATCTAACTGCAACCACATTTTTCGTCTATTATTTAAAGGAATATTTCCTAAAAGTGCCCAAAACTATAATACCTACCTATCTAATTAAAAATTATGATGGTAATTTATTACTACATAGTCATCATTTACTACATAAATGGCAAATTAGTCATTATGTTAGATTAGATTTCAGTGGTCACTAGAAATATTTTTATAAATGTTTCAAATAATGTTACTACGGTCTCGATCAGAAATGTTTTCTGTGTATTTTAGTCAACGCGCCATAAACATTGATTACATTAATTATAATGCAGCATACTGCATAAAACTCAATATTTTGGGCACTTTTAGAAAATATTCCTTTAAATATTAGACGAAAAATGTGGTTGCAGTTAGATGGTGCGCCCAAAATACCTAAATAACTTCAAAACTTCAAAACTTAAAGATTTAGGTATAGGGAAACCTCATACAGTTTGAAAGATAATTAAATTTGCTGCACGATAAACTTATAAAATACAGGCTATTCAATTTAAAATAAGCCCGATATTACAGTTTGAATTTGCTAATAATGGTATTGTAGAGAAAGTTGTAGTAGTAGATTACTAAATAAATTAAGGGACTGGTCTATTATCTAGGTCTAAAAGCAAATTTGTCATAATTATTTTCGTTTGGGCGTAATATTTTTTTCGAAAACCTTACTTTTAAGAAAAATCGAAATAAATCAGAACACTTAGTATTTAGGTATAGGGAACCCTTATGAAAGTCTGGTTTATTTTTTACATACAATTTAAAAATGTGTTGAAATACAGGCTGTTCCATAAGAAAAAGCATAACTTTGATATGTCACTCTTTTTTAGAGCGTCCTGTATATTTGAAAATATTTTTAAAATGTAGCCCTTATTGACTTACATAATCCACCTGCAACAGAAGTTGGAGAATATATGCCGTTTCGCCTTAAAACTCCGTCCCGTCGGTGGTGACTCACTCTGTATGTATCTTTCTCGAACATGATATTAATTTTATTTTTTCATGAAATAAATTATGATATGTTAATGGATATCTGCTTACGCAAATCAATGTTTCAGGGAAAAAATGCAAATTCTGAGTTTTTCAACCAAACCACCATCAAGTTCTATACATCTTCAGTTCACAATGTACTGTTTATCATTGATTTCTCAAATTGTAAAGACGTATAATTTTCAAACCTGATTCACTTACTATATTGCAGAAGTATTCTTTAGTTGCGGGCCTTTATTTGTAAAATTTATTTTTCAATCTTCCCCAACAATTAAAATTATTCGTCTCATTTTCATGTACGTGTGCCACAAGAAAATTGAAGTATGAACGTGGTCACAAAATTCTGAGCATTTTCACCCACAAATTCCCTCGTATTTTCTGCCATACTAGTTTCAAAAGGAGAGTGTTTTATTCAGATGTTGCTTGTATAAATGTGAAACTAACTTTGTTGTAGTTAATGTGATATTAAATTTGTTTCAGTATTCCGCCAACGATGGATCGTTTTGTTGTCTACGGTATTTTATTCATGGCTCTTAATTTTCAACTCTTAATTTACTGCGCAATAGGAAGCACTTTAATTGAACAAGTATGTGCAAAAATGTTATTTTTCAGTTGTTAGACTAAATTGATCTCAATAGTCTGGGAAAGCCATTTTTAAATAGTGCCAAACAGTTTGATTTGACTTATATTTGGATTGAATTTGACAAATATGTTTTATCTTTTTTTTTTAATTATAATGCATTCATACACTTATACAGGCTATGTCACGACGAGATTTCGTTAGAAGAATATAGAAAACACTAATAAGAGTTAAATTTTTAAAATTTGCAAATATTAGTTTCGAGATACGCTCTTTCGAAAATAGTTAAAATAGTTTCGAATTTTGGCTTCTTCCGGTTACACCGCAAATGGATATCAACTTCTTTATTTTAAACGGTATACCCCATTTTTTATGACTGATTCGTATTCCCGAGGGAATTTTAAAACTAGTTTGTCTAATAAACTAAAATTAGCCCTTCACGAAATGTCTTAATTTTTGAAAAAAAAAAAAATTGCCAGCTGCAGGCTATTACTCATAACAACATTCCCAAAAAATGAATGCATGCACATATTTAAAATTTTAGGTAATTATTTTGGAAATTATACTGCACCAAATGCGGTATTATAAACTTCACGAAACAGGATGTTCAGAAATGAATATCAAACATTTCATCCAGAAAATATCAATATCTTATTATTTTTAAACAGCAACCTACATTTTTTTCAGTTTCATTGTATTGTACTTTCGTAATTAGGGGCAGAATGTATTGACTTCCCTATAACTAAACGTCTTAGTTTCAGAGTTATTTTGGAAAATGTATTAAATCCCTTAAAATTTTATTTTGCATAATAGTTTAGGGTATGGAAATTCATGTACATAAATAAAAACAAAACAATAACACCAGTAAATTTCTTACTAATGACAGGTAATTTGATTGTAATTTGTTTTATTTATTTACATGAATTTTCTAATCTATTAAGCAAAACATTTTTAAGGGAATTAATACATTTTCCAAAATTAGTCTGAAACTTCAAAGACCTTGGAGATATAGGGAAGTAATCACTACCCGCTAATATCGATTGTGCAATGCAATGAAACTGAAAAAAATTATGTTGCTTTTTAAAAATAACAAAATATTAATATTTTCTGGATGAAAAATTTGAGATTGTTTTCTGAACAATCTGTATTTTTTCATGAAGTTTATAATACCGCATTTAATGCAGTATACTTTGCAAAATAATAATTTTATTCATTTTTTGGGAATGTTGTTATGAGTTATTAGCCTGCAGCTGTCAATTTTTTTTCAAAAATTAAAATATTTCTTGAGGGGCTAATTTTAGAGGGGAAGTTTATTAGACAAACTAGCCCCTCATACAAAATGGCCTATTCCATTTAAAATAAAGAAGTTTTTATCCATTTCCGGTGTAACCGGAAGAAGCGAAAATTCAAAACTATTTTAAATCGAAAGAGCGTATCGCGAAACTAATATTTGCAAAATTTCAAATCTTAAATCTTATTAGTGTTTTATATTCGAACAAAATCTCATCGTGACATACCCTGTATATGTAATATTAATATGTATACGGTGCGAGTGTAAAGTAAGGAATAAAATTCGTTCAATTTTTATCCCTACTTGTTGGCAATTTTTATTTTTAAATCCCCATCTTTTAGCATACATTATACCTTTCTATCCCAACTAGTGGCGGCGTAATGGGGCCAACTCGAAAAATTTAAATGGCAATGGGGGTTAGATCGTTTCATCCTCTATCTAGCAGTGGAAATTTTTTTAAATCGGTCGATTAAAGCAAGAAAATCAACACAAAACAATAGCTCCCTGAAAACATACACAAACAACCCAAATAAATAACCTAATCGGATAAGATGATCAAACTGAGCTCCACCAATTTCCTGACAGGTAGCCAAACGGTTTTCAAATTTGCGAATCATCTGTGGTGTAATTTGCCTAACTTCGTCTCTAATTCTTGCCTTTAAGTCGTCGATGTTATCCCGTTTTGTTCTGTATACTTTGGTTTTTAGATATCCCCATAAAAAAGAATCGCAGTCCAATAATTCACTAAAGTTTCGTCCAAAAAGTTGCGCACTAGTACGTGGTACCATAATGAGTCATGTGGCAAGTCTGGATCTACTGTATTTGGGAACAATTGCTAATGCGGGAACTAACTCGTCCCTCAAAAAATTTAAATACATTTCTCCTGTTGGAAGAAAATTAAAAAAATGTGGACCCAAAATTCTGTCTCCATTATTCCCCCAAACGTTTACTTATTGTTGATTCTGCGTATGATATTGTCGCATCCAGTGGGAATTTTCATGGCGTATCGTAAATTTTGACGACTTCATCATTAAGGGTAAATGTTGCTTCATCCGAAAAAAATATTCTGGCCGCTAAATCGTGATTTCGATTGCACATTTCCATCATTGTTTTGCAGAACTAAGAGGTGATATGGATCATCTTCACTTAGTTCGTAGACCAGCCTAAGCTTATATGGATGCCACTTTTCAATTTTTAAATATTTTATCACTGATCTCATGACTTATTCCGTTGTCCAGCGCTACTTCTCGGGGTGTTCGATGTGGATTTTCTTGTAAGGCGTGTAGCGGGTATCCACCCTTCTTCCCCAACAAATTCTATTTTGCTAACTGCTGATTGGGTGATATTTTAATCAGGATATTTATTATTAAATAAAGTGCAGAGTTCCGTCTGAGAACGGCGTTTATCACCACAACCGAGCATAATTAAGATTTCAATCCTTTGTTTTTCAGTTAAACGTTCCATTCCCTTTTTAACCCAACTTGGAACTTAATAAATCAAACGCAATAAGACAGTTCGTTCAAAATTTGACTCACCAAACCGATTAACCACAATACATTAACTGACAGACGCTATTGGGATGAGGAAAAGCAAAAACGTCCCACCAAAAAAAAAGACAAACAAATTAGTAGTGATCGGATTTGAATATTTTTTAAAAACGAAGCGGCAAATGTTTAGGCGTGTATTACGCGTGTATCGTACGATTTTTTGCAAAGCAAAACTGGGAGTGCTCGACTTGATACTGACATAAACTAACACGGCAGTCAACCAACTATGTTGTCATTTTCGAATAAGGCTGCTTGAAATTCATTATTTTGCTCAGCGAATGGCGTTTTTTCTAGCGCTGCACCAAGCATAACATGATTCAGTGGCGTCGTAGGCGAATCGCAATAATACGAAGTGTAGTAAACATGCTGTCTTTATAATAAAATATTTCAGACCGAACACTAATTATTAGTCACGAAATATTGAAAGCTATTTTTTTTTCTTCTTGTTTTAATCGATCGATTTAAAAAATTGTTTCACTGCTAAATAGAGGATGAAACGATCTTTCCGAAAGTGTGACCCCCGTTGTCATTTAAATTTTTCGAGTTGCCCCCCGTTACGCCGCCACTGGTTGGGATAGTAAGGTGTAATTTATTCTCAAAAAAGTGGATTTAAAAATAAAAATTGACCTGTCCGAGGAAAATTGCCAACAAGTAGGGATAAAAACTTTAACGAATTTTATTCCTTACTTTACACTCTCACTGTATATTAAAAGCAAAATCAGTAGTAGTAGATGAATTACGTCGTTTCTCATATTTATCATTACAGACAACAAGCATAGCCAATACTGCATATAATACACGGTGGTGGGTAAAATGTCAACCAAATTACGGAAAGTCTATAGCCATTATCATACAAAGATCACAAAACCCCGAGAAAATTACAATTGCAGGATTTGCAGATTTAAACATGAACGCATTAACAGTGGTAAGTTGCTTTAATTTAGGTTTTGGGGATTTTCTACACCGTGTAACTTCGCCTTTTTAGCAATTTCCTTTATATATTTCTCAACAGTTCTTTTAAGAGCTCATTAATAAACGTTTTTAAATTATGTGTATGTAATAATATTTATAACTCCAGATATAACTGGGAGTATATTACGCGAATTTTGAGATAGAACGATTACCTGAGGCCATGTTGAGGCATTATTGTAATGAGGGAAGAAATAATAATGTTTGTTGCTAGTTATTAAAACAAAATGTTATCAGTTATTCAATAAAAATAAGAGGTATCTGTTTTATTGTTTTTGTATTTTTTAACTAAAAAAACCTTTTAATGTGTTATATTGACAATAAACTTACATAAAAATTATTGTTTCTATGTAATATTCATTCATTAATCCGTGATTTATAACAATTAATACAAGTTCTCGCTATGATCAATTTTTTCTTTTTAAATTTTTATTCACCCAGTATATGTTATCTCAATTCTGAATACTGGAAAATCATTTTTGATTAAAACAGAATTTTTTATAAAGAATAACTTTTTTTCGTAAAACTAAAAATAAGAAAGTTTTCCGTATGTCGCCAACTTAAGTAGACACACTGTATATTTAATGTTCATCTTATTTCGCGTATTTTTCTTTCCCAACCGTTCCTATCCTGCGCTAATCATCTAGCCTCGCTCCATTGTTTTTTCCTCGTTTTTCTGCCTCTTGCCGTACTTGTTCTTCCCATTGTAGTCGTGGTCGTCCTATCTTGTTCTTGCCGTGAACTCTGGCTTCATAGACTTTTTTGTTAATCTATTTCCGTCCATTCTATGCACTTAACCTAGCCAACTTAACTGTCTTTCTCCAGCCACCAAATCTATGGGTTTTATCTTTAATTCTGCTATTACTGTATCGTTTCTTACTCGATCTCCTCTTGTAATTCCTTTTATTCTTCTTAAGAATCTCATTTCAGTGGCCACTATTTTACTTCTATTCGGTTTTGTTAGGGTCCAGGATTCTGACCACTTTCTGGTACACTTGCGTTTTTATTTCCTGTGGCACCTCTTTCTTTAAAAAAAAGTAGTTTTGAAGGTATTATAGAGTCTTCCAGCTTTTCTAACTCTGTGTTATTTCTTCGCCTATTTTTCCCGACTCTTCTATGACTGTGCCTAAGTAGTTACAGTTTGTAACCTGCTCTAGCTCGTGTCCTTCGATTTTAATTTTATTCCTTTTTTGTTTCCTTGGGGACAAAATCATAGTTTTGTTTTTTTTTCGATGTTTATTTCCATGTTTACTTTTCCAATTCTTTTTGGTAGATCTCTAGATTTTGTTGTAGTTTGCTTTCCGTTTCAGCAACCAATACCAAATCGTCAGCGAATAAGAGTTCTTGCAATGTTACGTTAGTCATCTTCCATTTGCCTATATTCATATTCTAGCACCTTTCTTTGCATCTTTTTATAGCATCATCTATTACTATGGAAAGTAATAGAGGGCTTAGTACGCACCCTTGCTTGAGTCCTATTTTTGTTTCAAATTCTGTAGATTCTAGATTATGAGTTCTTACTTTGTTTGTATTATTTCTATATAGGGCCTTTATAATTGCGATCATATTCGACTTCTCTTTTTCTCAAGCTGTTCCATATGTCATTTGTTCTTATTTTCTCGAAAGCTTTTTTTAGATTTATAAAGCATATATGGATTTCCTTTCTCTTCCTCCCTAACTTTTTTCCTATTCGTCTCAATATAAATATCGAATCCTGCGTGCCCCTTCCCTTCTTAAAACTATGTTGTGATTCTTCCACTGTTGTCTCTAGCTTCTGTCTTAGTCTATTTTCTATTATTCCAGTGAAAACTTTACTAGGTATACTTGTCAATGTGATGCCTCTATAGTTTGCGCAATTTCTTGAATCCCCTTTGATATACATTGGTATTACTATATCGTTATTCCAATCTTTGGGTATTTCTTTTAATATGTCGTTCAATAGTCCATGGAATTCTTCTTTTGCATTTTCCGCCATGTACTTTATCATTTCAGATGTAATATCGTCATGTCCTGGGGCTTTTCCTAATTTTAATTTCTGAATGGCCTGTGTACTTTCTTCAAATGATATTGGGTGTACCTCATTTTCAACTACATTCCTCTCTTGGGGGTATTCTTGCTCTTTCTGGTTTAGGTCTGTTAGTTGTTCGAAATATTGTTTCCATCGGTTTATTATTTCATTTTCTGTAGTTAAAGTATTTCCCTCTTTGTCTAGTAAATTTTTAAGTGTATGTGGTTTCTTTTGTCTTAGTTGTTTTGGCGTGCCATAAAACAGTTTTTTGTTTTTTAAGTAGTTTTCTTTCATTTTAAGTCCAAACTTTTCCCAAGTCTGGTTAAGAGAGCCATTAATCATGTGTTTTACTTCAGTACTTGCAACTTTATACTCATGGTGGTCATTTTCTGTTTTCGATTGCAAGTATTTTTTCCATTTGTTTTTCTTTTCTTTGACTTTTGATTGTATTTCTGTTGTCCACCATCTACTTTTTTTCGAGTATACATTTGAAATTCTTGATGTTCCACATACATCTTTAGCCGTTATGACGATTGTCTGTCTAAAATATCGCCATATAGATTCTATTGTCGTATGTGTACTTCTGTTTATACCTCTACGCCTTTCAGCTAATTTCTGTTGGAATTCCTTTTTCTTTCGTCCTCTTTTAGTTTATAACTTTTTATTTTTTCTTTAGTTATCTCCTTCCTTTTCTCGACTTATTTCTATCCAGATTCATTTCCATTGTTAATAGGTAATGATCGCTGCCTATTTCTGCTCCTCTATACACCCTCACATCTTTTATGGACTTTAGGCTTTCCCTGTTAACTATAAAATAATCTATGATGGATTTCTCATTCCGTGAGGGCACTTCACTAGTGAACTTATGTATGTCCTTCTGTTTGAATTTTGAGTTTGCTATAGTCAGGTCGTTTGCTATGCATAAGTCTAACAATCTTTCTCCATTGTCATTTTTAGTGTTTCTCCATATGGTCCCAAGTAGGTATCTTTCAATTCCTGTATTATCGTTTCCAACTCTACCGTTCATATCTCCCATTAGTATAATATTGCCTTCTGCAATGTCCAATTCTATCTGTAACATTTCAAAGACTTCGTCTTTTTCCAATTTCTTTGCATTCTCATTTGTTCCATAAGCAATGATAAGAGTAGTCATGTTTGTGCTGTCCAGCTTTGTCTCCACTGTTAGTATTCTTTCACTTATATATCTTTCTTTTTGTAGGTTTTCTACTATGTTTGGTTTTACTACCAAGCCTACGCCTTTTGATCCCCATTCATTTGTATCTACCCCTGACCAACATAACCAATATCCATCCTTCAGTTCTGTCATTCCTTTGCTTTTCTTTTTGGTTTCAGTTACTCCCAAATACTCCAAGTTATATTTTTTCATTTCTTTGACAATTTCGTCTTCTTTTCCATTGATGCCTCTCACATTCCAAGTACTCATCTTAATTCTTACTTTGTTTCCCTGCCTCAGTATATTTTCCCTGTTTGTTTGACCCTTCCTTAATTTGATATCCTCCTTAGTATCTAAATTAGTTTTTCCAGGTGATATTCCGTCTCGTGTATTCTCTGCCAAGTGGGTGTAATTGTATTATCTTTGAACTCTCTTATTGCTGGTTTTTTTGCCCCGTGTGGCTTCTTATTAAGTGGATTTTCCAACTTTTCAGTCCAAATTTCTTCATTGATTATCAGTTTTTGAAAGCCCACTTTGACCAGATTACCTTAAGGCCCCGCGTCCACTTCATGCGTTTGCGTACGAATTATTTTCGTACGAATTCTGATGAATTAAGTCATACGAATTCGCAATTAATGCAGTATCGACTATTAGAAGCGAATTACTTACATGCGAAACAATGAAATCCTGTATAATCTATAAATTTATACACTTGTACGTCGTATTTTGTTATTTTAAAATGGAAAATTTGTATTTTCTGGAAAATTTGTATCCAATAAAACGCCGACTGAATCGAAAAAGAAGAAATTATTGGATACACAATGTTTTGGTTCAATAAAACTTATTTGTGGACTGTATATATTTATTTTATTTAATAATTTTAAATTTAAACGAATGCGTCCGTACTTCTCAAGATAAATTCTTCGACTCGTGTACGTGCACAAAAATACACAGCATCCCCTAACATACGGT
>JAFFZR010028997.1:0-10023 GCA_018397195.1 Lethrus apterus | reverse complement strand
ATGTAAGGCACAACATAGCCTATGTAAATAAATTGTACATAAACAATTTGCAGTTTATTTTTTAACGAATCATTAAGCAGACCTCCAGAACGTCTCGTACACTGTTAGTTATGCAAGAATTGACAAAATTGTTTGATTATCAACCAAATTCAGAGAGTTTACTACTGTTGAGCTGCTAAAATCCAAAAAAAGGAGTATGTAATTAATTTAAAAAAATTGACAAAATTGTGGTTTTTAATTTTTTTTTAATATGTTTGCACGTAGCCTCAGTATTGAATTCTAAGCAACTTTTTCAAATACCTTTTTTGGATATCATGTCATCTAACCTCACTTTTTGCAGATTAGTAGCGTATTTTTTCAATTACCCGCCCGCCATACTAGTGGTCACGTGACATGAGTCAAAACGAATTTTTGGATTTGTAGACATGCACAACCTATCCCCCAAAACGAATTTTACCATATTTCAATAATAACAAAATTTCCCATATGTTGCAACATTTTTGCCGGTCACGGTATATGTCATAATACGTAATATTTTGAAAAGCATTCGCGGTAGTTTCGAGATTGCTGATCTAGATGGTAGATAGTAATATTTAAACAATCCAGATTGTTGTCTTTATATCACAATACGTTTTGTTGATTTCACACTAAAATGCCCAATTGCACCAAGCCACGATTAATTAATCTGTATTACTTTCTATAGAAACCATTGTCATGACTATTGTTAATCGAGGATTAACTAATTTGCGTTGGTGCAGCTCGGCCTAAATTTTTTCAGTACTAGTACTGCCAAGTTACACGAAGTTATGCACGGTAATTTATAATATCAGTACCGATTTAAGGGAGCAGATTTAGATTTCGAAATAATTGTTATTCAATTACATTAGTATAATAGGTAATAAACTTGGATTTTATGTAATATAGGATTAGTATCGATATTGCCAGTAATTTTCGATAATTACACATAACAAAATATTGTTAATCTGGGAAATGAACACAAGTACACATGTAATGCGATGTATAACATGGATATACGCCTTAATGTTTCAACAATACCTCATCTAGCTGTTGTACCATCATTAAGCAAGTGTGCGATGTAATCCTTCATTATCTAATTTCAGTTCCCTGCTAACGCATTTCATGGACGAATCGCATCGTTTCCGCCATGCGAGACTGTCTATTCCAAACGCGAACTTAGTTCATAAACCGCAAATAAATTGACAATTGTCTGCACACTAATTTAACTATTCCGGACTGTTTAAACGTTAGTTGTTAGGACGTCCGTAATACAATTAAGTAAATGCATACGTTCTAAAATATTCTGCAACCGGACAAATTTAATTTCGGCGTTGCCTAATTTAAGTTATCGTAAACTACGGTACATTCCAGCTTGAAATCCCACCATGGGGAAATCAGTTATTGCGGAAGTTTAGCATTCGGTTAAACGAAGAAATCCAACATAAATTTTGTATATCACGGAAATTTTTAATTCAGCATGTGTCTCAAAACGCTACTCGACTTGTTCTTATGAAAGATTTACTTTTATAAAGAAGAATAATACTTTATTATGATGAAGAAATTTAAAGAATACCGCGGGTATATCAAGACTCACGGTTGCATATTGTAAAGTAAATAAATTGTTGTAGCAGATCACAGCATGTTTGTGGAGATTTGGTGAAAGTTTGGATAGCAACAACAACATTCGTAACGTTATACAACAATTAGCTTCAGTGGTCATAAGCAAGGTAAAAACTCCTCAATCATATTAATCTCCAAATGCAATAAAGGAAGGAATTTCGTTCAGTAATAGGATGATATTTTTTTTTCAATTACAAATAAAAAGCAGTTTTGACATGGGGATTTTGAAATTTTTTACAGTGGTTATTGCAAGTCACGATATCTTTTAATTCCATTTGTTGCATGTCGCAAAATTTCGCCAAATTATAACCACCTGAGTACTGAAAATAGATTTTTGAGATATGTTATAGTTTCGTTCTACATTACAGGATGATATTTTAAGATATTTCTTTTCAGGCAATGCGACATTTAAATGTCGTTCAGCAAACACAGGTAGATTTGGTGAAGAAAATATCGATACGTACAATTTTTCAGGTATTCTATTTTCATAAAACTCAATTAAAATATACTTTCGAATGAAATTTAAAATGCAACGCCAAAATATTACTAACTAACCCAAACTGTTAAAAGTTTTATTTTTATTTTATACGTAACCATAGAATTTTTTCTTCTAAACGAATGCTTAATATAAGAAACATAATCGGGTAAAAAAAAGAATAAACAAATACAAAAATTAACTACGGTACTCATAAACCACGAGCTCGACCTGCATTGTTCATATTCACACTAGCTGCAACTTTGAGTCGATCAGTGAATGTCGAGTTAGCATATTCAAGCCCTAATCGGTAAAACAGAAACACAAAAATAAAATTTACTAGAAAACTACAGCAGATTTTCAAAGTGACGTCCTCCAGCCTTACTCAAACATGCGTCAGCATGTTCAAAATAAGGCCTGCTATATTCTCAATTGTGACACAGAGAGTATTTTTTCAGATTCATAAAGTGTTTTGTATTTAATAAAAATAAATAAAATAAATAAATAAATCAATTTATACTAAAAATCTTATCTCAGCCAACGCTAATCTAGTCGTCAGCCACATCACAAGTAATTGGTGCATATTGGTGTTTATAGGTAGAATAATAATAATAATAAATATAAAATGTGAATATATTACCTATGTAGCTACAATGAAAAGTTACACAAACTGTTCCTATTAGTTAATATTTTATTCCTAATTATTCATACAAAACAAACAAATTTATTTATTTATTTTTTCATTTAGAATATCACCGTAATTACGCCAAATAAAATTTGTACATTCTGAATGGTACCATTTAGAACACTTGTCTCATTTTGTATCACTTTCTAGGTCATTCTCGAAATAAAGGCCACAACTTGCACATGCTTCTTTCACATGATTGACTAACAATCGCTCATGCTCATGCTCATGTTGATGTGATGCATTTATTGCTTCCTTTGTAGCTTTCTTGTTTCTTATCCTTGGCTACTCTTCTTTTACTTAAAGTTGAAGCAGCATCTTGATTAGCATGCTTACTTGCTGTTTTCTTTGTAAGTTATTTGTTTCTTTTGTGCAACACGATCAAGCCTTTCTTGTTTTTTTTCCTCTTCATTTGCAGCTTTCTCTTTCATTTCCAGTGTCTTACATGCTGTCTGAAGGCATCTGAAGAAATTGCAACTGGTGGTCGATCTTGAATTTTTCTTTTTGCTTTTATAGGATTCGTTATAGGATTTGGAAAAAACAAATGATCTGAATGGAATGTATTATTAATTACATTATTTTTACATAGTGTTTGATATTGTAGTGTCCTGTAGAATAGTTATTTAATGTTCTTACGCTATTTTTTTAAATTTCTGATATATTTTCGGTTGAAAAATTAATTTCGGTGAGTTTTCGCTTATTTTTTTCAAATTCGTCAGGTTCCCTTTCTATCTGTTTAATCGCATTATCGTTTGTTTCAATAGTGATACTCTTATCGGAAATCTGTCTTTTCGTTATCTTCCTTAGTTCTCATTATACTATTATGATGCTTATTGTTTTCAGACTTGGTCTCATATGGTTCATTCCCTTTGATATCCTTTATTTCAGTTAATTCATTGACTAACGTCCTTCACAAAACCTTTGCTCGAATTCAAGGTCAACATTGTCATCAACCTTGTTAAGGTGGGTCTGTCGCTTATAAAAATGCCTCTCAAAATTGAAAATATTCATGCTAATATGTTGCATTATATTTATACATTCTCAGAAAAATATTTAAAAAAATTAATTATTTCAAATTAAGTGAAAAAATTAGATCGATGTTACAAAAAGTCACGATTTACGGATAAGATACTGTAAGAACGACAACGTAAAATAAGATTTTTCTTTTAAAAAAATGTTCGTTGATAGCATACCAATTTGTCCTCGAAGCCAAAAATTAAATTGTTTTTTTTGGTATTAGTTCTTTATGTAGTTCGCAATTATGACTTACAGAATACCAGTATCTAATAATTGAACATAAATTCATGTAATGAAATTTGTAATTAATTGACTTATCTAATCTAAAACTTTAAAAATATTTGTTTGTGTACGCCCTATAATTGGACAACCCAACGTTTCGCACCTGGGATACAATTCTTGTTTTACTCACTGCAGTTGTTCAATATTTTATATTTTATATTTTCAATTCCTTTCTGCACAAATTTTTCTTCAAATTGCTGTTCTGTAATATCAAGATTCTTTTTTTCTTCTTGTTGATGCAATCTTTCCAGGTGATTCTGGATACATTTTAAATAATCTACAGCTTCTGGATCAAGCTGGAACAGGTCACACTTTCTACAACCGTTCTTTATTGATTTTGCTAGTGATTCATATTGAAGCACCTGCTTCAATAATGGTCAAAATGTGCATTTGGTCAACAAACAGATTACATTCTCGGATTGCGTGCCACTCTCTAACAGTTTTCTTCCAATTGGTTTTCAGCAGTTTAAAAACACAGACATCAGCGGGTTGCATTACATGCGTGGTGTTGGGTGGAAGCGCATAAAGAATTATCCCATGCTCGTGGCAGAATTGGCTGATGTCTATAGACAAATGAGATTTATGTCCACGGACCAAAAGTAGTGCATGTGTTCTCATTTTATCGTCATTAAACTATTTATTTAATCCGTTTGCTATGTACTCATAAAACGTATCGCTTCTCATCCAACCACTTACTGATCTCCATAAAAACCAGCCCAAGGGTATACTATGAACGATGGCTTTATTTGGCCTTACAAATGGAAACACAATCATTGGTGGCAATGTTCTTCCATATGCCGAAAAAAAAACTATGCTAGTTTCTGTTTCATTTCCGTTCTTTACTTCATAGATATTCCTGTAGCATTTCGGTGCTAACACTTTACCTGACTTGGGACACATACTAAAGCTAGTTTCGTTTCCATTGATGATTCTTGAAGGATCTTCTAAAATATCTAAAGCACGAGACTCTTCCAGAAATTGTCGTAATTCATGGAACCATTTCTTTATTCTCTTCAGTTATTATGCTTCTTGCTTTTGTAAGTCCCTTAGCTTCAAGTAAAGCTAATTTTGGATGTCTTCTTATGAAACCAAGATACCATTTTTGATCGGGTCTGTTTGGTTGTTCTTTCCTGATACAATTTTCTGAACACTATTAAGAAGATCGTGTTTTTTTCTGTGGAAACCCACATTTTGCTACTTCAATTAGCCATTTTTCTAAATCATTTTCCTCTTGCTTTGTCAGAATTGTACCGGGATCCATTTTACGGCGGCCTTCCTTAACGCGACCGTGAATTTTATTTTGTAAATTACCTCGCGGAACTCCATATTTCCGGCTTGACTCCCTAACGCCTATGTTATCTTCAAGAATTTCTTGCAAAGCTTTTAACAGAGCCTCTTCAAGATACTGGTGAATTGCATAGATTTTGTTACGGCCCATTATCTTAAAATAAAAAAAAAAATATGCCATTTTAAGGTGACTGAATAATGAACTTTCATTATCTTAAAATCAGCCACCTAGAAACACCTATTAATCTAAGGTGGCTGACTAGTGTACGTATATTGTCTTAAAGTCAGCCAGCTAAGAAAGGCTCAAGTAGAAGGAGGCTGACTACTGGTAAAACTAGCTGTAATCATCATTTTAGATGCATGAGACGCGAATGCACACAGCTCTTATTTTGTAGTAAATATGGTTGAAATTCGAGTGTTCGACGAGTTATAGTTATAGTTATAGTCAATAGCCACGTGGCTGACAAAAAAAGGTTTTCGCATGTGTGAAACCCATTTCTCAGCCACCACAAATATTTTGGCGGTACCCTCAAAAATCGGTAGCAAAAGTTGAGACAATATGTATTTTATACAGGAAAACACTCACGTCTTTCAGTGTTATTACTTCGAAGCCCGAACTCAAGCAAAATCACACGATTTTCCTGCTAAACCTCAGCAACTGAAACGCAGCACACTTCGTTTATTCGAAGTAGAAAACATTGACAAGTTATGATTCTTACAGACTGATAGCTGTGGCGGGAAAGGTGGCTGAGTACTGGAAATATTATTAGCCCACAAATTAATGACATTTTTTTCTATTGAAACTGTTTCTAATAGCAGGTGGCTGTCTACCACACCCGGCTGGAATTAGGCGTATATACTTAAATAAAGCTGTTTTTACATAGGACTCAGTATCGTTTTAATAACGAGCAAAGATTCTCTGGGTAAAATAGTACAATATAACACAATAACTTCCTCGCACTGTTACAGGATATGTAACAGTATTAACTCGCAAGTACAAAAACAATTACGTTTTTCGTGAAAGGTTATCCATATTTAGTAGAAGGACGAACAATGTCTATTAATAGAGGACGAAGTCATTTGTGCTTCATTGTCGACGGTGCTTGGCTTTTGACACTTTAGAACTAAGGTTCTTTCAGTTGTAAATTACAGACCGATCGATGAAAGACCTTTGTCTAATTATTACTCATTCCGTATCAAGTTCACTAGGAACTAACCTGCAAAAGCACTTTGTTAGAATATTTAATGCTTCAGAATATCCGCACCCGTTACTTTAAATGAACTTATAATAAACATTAATGTTGGCATTATGACGAACTGAGTAGTTGAAAGTGCTAACTACAATCTGCACCTCAAATGTAATAAATGGATTCCTAAAGAATGTGGTAATTTCAGTCGTGAATTGCGTGTTAATTTTAAAATGATTGTTATAATAAGTTCTTATATAGTGTCGGTAAGAAACGTGTAAAACTTTGAAAAACTGTTGCATAAACATAACAAAAACATTAATTCAAAATTGAAAGTTGGTGGCAAGACAAATAGATAGTAGTTCTCTCGTATGTACACACACGTACTCATGCCAATAGCTTCATTGATATTTTGAGACTGCAAATTTTTAGTTTTATTCATTTTTCCTTAAACATACATATCACAGTCAAGGAAAAACTTTCATGGACGTGCTGTTACCATGGGATACTGGAAATTTGCATAGACACACTCGAGGTTACTGAATTAGAAAATCATATGGAAGTAAACCTATTAAACGTTATTCAATGAATCGAAATTTTATTGATAGTTGTGTGCTAAGAGTTTAAAAAAGTTTGTCATTGTTATTTTTGTATCATTATATTCATTATGCAGTCAAGCCAAGTCGAATTAAAAATTTGATCTCGGAAACGAATTACTATTTTTAATTTTATCTTCTTCTGGAAAATATCAAAGATGTAAGTGTCAAAACAGGATCAAAGATAGGAAGACACGACTACTTGGTGAGAATGGATATATGGATGGAAAGAGAAGGATTGCAAGAAAATAGACGAACAACAATAAAAAAATTATTAAAAGTTACAAATTGAAAGAGAAACATATAAAAACATACTAATCAATTCTAGAAAGAAAATTATAAGCCATTATGTGGTTTAAAAACATAAGCAATAAATATTCAAAGGAAACGGCATCGTGGAAAACAGACATAAAAGATAAAATGAAAAAGAAGAAAAACAGCTCGGAGGAGTATTAAGGTACGAATGATGGAAAAGAATAAATGAAGAATATAAAAATAGAAGGAAAGAAATAAAAAATTTGGTTAATGGGTAAAGTTAATAATAAGAGAATTTTCCAGAAAATCAAAAGCTGTTTTACATCACACTTTAGACATTAAGTCAAAAGTAAATCCCAACATTAAAGAACATTAGAGATAAGCAAAGGTGCTTACGAAAGAGGACGAGATAATGGCAAGATGGCAAAAATACATTCAAGATATACTGGAAGAGGACAAAGGGGAGTGAAATGAAAATAAATATAAAAACAAAGATGCGAAGTCACACAAAAGCATAAAAAATAGGAAATAAACAATGACAACATAGCAATAAGAAAAGCAAAATCAGGTAAAGCGCCAAGAAAAGATGACATAATGCTTGAAATGATGAAATATATGGGAAATGTAGGAAAAGAAAGACAGTTGACGTTCATGAACAAAATAATAGTGTGAAGAAGATCACCAAAAGACTGGGAATCCAGTGTTATAGTGCCATGTTCAAAAAGGGGAACACAAAAGAATGTAATAATCATGGACGAATTACTTTATCAAGCATACCGGCAAAGTATCACGAGAATATGGGAAAAAAGATTAAGGAATAAGGTGAAGAGCAGAAGGAAGAAGGTCCATACGGGTTTACAAAGTGTAGAGGGGTACAAGATAACATATTGGGACGAAAATACCTGTATTTTACACATTTCGAAAAAGCTTTTAATATGATTAGAAGAAGGGATATATGGAAACCACTAGCAAACAGAAATCTCCGATCCTTAGAAATAGAAATGGTGAAGGCGCTGTGTAGCCAAACAACGAGTATAGTAAAAACGAGATGACAAGAATCAAAGAAACTTGACTCAATTATTGCGGCAGGTGTTTTGAGCCCGCTGTTATTCTCACTTGTTATTGTTCTTTTGGGATGATTGGTCTAGTAGCTTAGTCATTAGGTCAGTAGTCTCAAAGTCTAAGGTTCAAATCTCAGTCACGGATATTGGAATTTTATTTCAGAGATGAAGTTTACAATGTTTCTAACTTTGATTTGGCGTTCCGACCTACTATTCTGATTAGGTTTTCCACGTTTCCCTAATCCTTGCAGCATATGCTGGAATAGGTAAGTCGGTCGGGGCCGCAACCCAAAGACAACACTCTGTAATTGGATTCGATCCGTTGAGGTGGCGGAACAAAGGGGTAAAATAAATTAAAATAAACAGTGATGGAAAGCAAAAAGAACAAGAAGTATAAATGGGAAAATGGAAACGATGGAGCTATTAGAATTGTTATATGCAGATGATATGGTTATAATTGTCCAACCAAATAGACCTTCCCTAGGATTTTTCGGAAATTCGTCTTTACGGAACAAAAATACAAGTACCATATGAACTTTAATAATTTTCATTCATTTAACAACATCTTTAGCATCTTTTAACCACAAACAAAAATAACTATTTACGAAAACCGATAACTAACAAAATGAGAACAACTTTAAAAATGTGAACATATACGTAAAATCCGTACCAAACTTAACAATGACGAAGGGTAAACATAACCAACATAATAACAGTTACATAACAATTCTTAGTCAGGACGATGACGGCACTACAGACGTGAAATCAACAAATGTAATTGATCTGCAAAATAAACTTGCCACAACAGAATTCGAACTGACTGAATTATCAGATAAAATGTTAAAACTAGAGGCAGATTTAAAACGTGCTCATAGCTCACTCAGAATTAAAGATAAAACTATTGATGACCTGCGAAACGCAATAGCAAAATTAAACGAAAATACGAAACTTCGAACAAATCTCGCCGACTCTGCTACCCAAACCAGTAACCTAATCAATAAAAATAATACGGGCCTTCAGAACATTACGTCCGTTAGCAATACCATTCGAAAATCTTCGACAATTGCCCACATTCCACCAGTATCAACAACAACAATATCAATCACCAACATCAACAACAACGATGCACAGACCATCCCCCATACCAAGACTTGTGATAACTCTCTACCAGATAAACCTCAACTACTGTTACTCGGTGACAGCCAGATTAAACACTGTAGCGCAATTATGAACGACATTCTAGGTGGGAGATATCGTATTAATTCCATTTTTAAACCGAATGCAACTTTTGATGGCGTCGTTGACAAACCTGGTCAAGGGCTTCACGAAAAAGGACTATGTGATTATTATGGCCGGTTCATAGCGAGTGGTCTATCATTAAAAAGTGTAGTTCTAACTAACGTGCTTAATTCCCTATCTTCTACAAACTTGATACTTGTGTCTGTTCCGTACAAGAAGAACAGAGTCGCCTTCAACAAATTAGCATATAGTCTTAATTGTAAAATGCATGACTTGCTCCTTCAGAATCAGCGCCAATCGT
>JAFFZR010028996.1:0-10025 GCA_018397195.1 Lethrus apterus | reverse complement strand
GGTTGCATAAGAAAAAAAACAAGAAAAACGGCCTTACAATTTTAATAGAATGATCAATGAAATGAAAAAATTAATCCAACTAATCCATGATACGGCAAAATTTTACTAAGAAAAGTTGTTCATAATAAGAAATTGTGATCCTATACAAAATTTCAGAAAGATCTACCTACTTTGATCAAACGGTCTTGTTTTGTTTAATCACGGTTTGATCAAAGTAGGTAGATCTTTCTGAAATTTTGTATAGGGCCACAATTTCTTATTATGAACGACTTTTAATAATATATATGGTTTGTTGGTGATTAAATCACAATTGAAATCGCTATAGTCTCGGGCCCGTTTTGTAGAATGGACTGTATACTGGTCATTCTGAAATGTGTCTCACTATATTAACACGTGAGAGTTGACCACAGCATAGTCCCAAATATACAAAAATGACGACAATAAAGGTTATTTTGCAACATTTCATATTATTCCCGCCAAATAAAGTTGATTTTCAACGCGACACCTATTGTAATGAACACAGGACCGTACTTAGAACCGAATATCCATACAAAAAAATCCTATCTTCACTTCACATTTTCGAAAATGTGGAGTGAAGATAGGACCGCCGTTTTTGCGGATTTGGGTTAAGATCAGCTATAACCTGCTGAAATATATCAGAATGATCTGTATATACAAAGTGAACATGAGACGTCAAGTTAAGAATATTTATGAAATACAACAATGTAAACGAATGAATGCTTTACAATATGATTTACACAGATTTAACAAAGTAACATTAAAATTAATTATTTTGAATGTGGGCAGTAAACGTGGCTAATAAATAAGACAAAAAACAAAACACAAGAGATTAAAAATAATCCCCCGAGCATTATGAGGGAATTATTAATGAAAAATGTTTTCGTATTCGTTATTTTGTTGTGCAGGAAATTGAAGTTCGAGGAACTTACATGGAATGTCATATGTATATAAGAGGGGATTTTCATCTGCAAGTAGGAAATAAGTAAAGTAAAAAAAACACACTTCAATTGCATTTTTTTAGTAAAAATTTAAATATTTCTACAATTTAATTACTACTACTACTTATAAAAGTAAGTTTTACCTGTGATATAGTTACAATATTACACTTAAAATGTAAATTAGTCATTGTTTTTAAAGCCGAAAGATATTAAATTTTGAAGTCGAAAACGTATATAATAATAATAATACTAAATAATATCGTTAATTTATTAATGAATTATTAATTTATTCCTTATTATGAGGAAATATTTTCATTGTTTATTTGCTTATTTACAAAACTATTGAAAAACAGAAATAAATCCCCAATAAATAGTAAATAATAATACATAATTAGTAGGCAAATAAAAGTTGAACCTAATAAAATAGTACAGAAGAATAGCACCTAATAAAATAGTACAAATTAAAGGCAATAATTCATACACAAATAAATAAAAAAAAACAAAGGCTGTAAAATGCATTTATGTTTCATAAAAAAAAAAATATTTTTCGTAATATTTATGTAGCGAATGAATTTTTAAAGTTGCTCTTGAAAATAGTACAAAGAATGAACTTTACAAGCTGCATTAAACAAAATCTATTCGCTTAAAGTTATTATTTCAAAAATTGTGGAGATTCATTTTTGAAATTCTTTTCTACGCCATTCAATGTAATTCTTGTTTCTATCCGTTCCGATTCTATAGAAATCAAGTTTTCCATTATATAAACCGAAAGTATTATTTTATTTTCCGTCCTTTGTGTTCGCTGAGTGTACGTATTACGTCAATTGTGAGAGCAGTGGCGAGAACAAGGTAACACTCATTGTAGAAAATGCGATGACGTTAATTATGTCTAATATATTCAATTAATTAATTCGATGTGTATGTGTGAACGGTTTTGTAATGCAAATTGTATTGTAATTTAACAGCTTCGACAACTTATATCAAGACGTTCCAACCGAACGTTCCGTAATTTTCATTGTTGTTCACTTCATTGTTTCTCGAAGCAACGTTACTAAATAGTACACGTGTAATGTGTTAGCGCCAACATACAATAGTTTGTTACTGGAGGAGTGATTAAAATCGGTTTGCGCTACGTTTTAACAAAGTAATACGATAATACGAGACTTGCTTAACCTTCCTGAATAAATACGTGTATGTGAGGTACATGTGGACACATTCTAGTGGGTAGATACTTTGTTATTCATATTATTATTATTAACGTCAAATTTTTTATTTGTAATTTTTTTACATTTTCAAGTTTTTTACTAGTTGATTGGTCATGAGGTCATGACGGATAAATTCATATTATTAATTGAAAATAAAAAATATAACTAAACAATAAAGAATTTTATAGGTGGGATATTGGTTTAAATCAAATACATTATATAAGGAGCTTCTTTCCAAAACGCATTTTTTTCCCATTTGAAGTACTAGATAGCTTTACGTACATAATGAAGCCGTGAATTTAGTAGAAAGTTAATGTTTGTTCTAAACGCAACATATCCCATATAAATCTGCAATTGAATTTGAATTTTTGAAACAAAACGCAACATGTCCCCAAAACTTTATTTTCAAGATGATACATGTCCAGTTCGTTACGTCGTTACATGCTTTTTCCTGTTTCCTTTGTAAATCGCAGACCTTTAAATGTGCAGTGTAAGCTTGTTGCCAAAATGGATCGAGTTTGTGTAGCAAGGAACAGTAGAGGTAGCAGATAGAGGCAAAGTGTTAATGAGGAGTGGAAAAAATCAAAAGAGAAAACAGCTAGGTATATTTTTTATGCATTTTTAGGTTATGTACATTGTATGAATCTACAACGAATTTTGTTCGTTGCAGATATAAAACAATAGACATCAACCTCACAAATCGGAAAAGCCCTTGCAACCACAATAATAAGTTTCAATGTCGAAACATTGATATCGAAATATTAAAATATGCTAAAAAGTCCCTTTTTATAAAGATAATATTAGGAACAATCAGAATTGTCATATTATGCAATTAAATACATATTTATAATCCTAGACGAAATAGACAAAGACGTGACGTGGGATCCCACAAACCACACGAATTCCAAATAAAGTACACAATTGCTAGGGGAAAAGATTCTTATCAAGTGTGTAGACAATTTTTTCAAAACCTATTTGAACTTTCATTACGAAGAATCCTAACCATTGCTAAGCAAATTAGAAATGGAGAAGAAGTAAACGATAAAAGAGGCGGCGACAGGCGCTCATTAAAACAACAATATAAAAGGGAAAGTCATTACAATCGTGCCAGATCACAAAGATTATACCTTCCTTCAAATTTAAATATTTCTAAAATGTGCAAAATGTACAATGAAAGTGTGGAAAAAAGGTTGAAAGTAAAGTACAGCTTCTTTATTAAGGTGTTTTCTAGAGATTTAAATTTGGGTTTTGGTTCTCCCGCCACTGATGTGTGCAGGCTATTGTGAAAGAATGAAATACCAAATTGGTAAATCGGGTGAAGAAAAATGATAATTAATAACCGAGTTGAAAGTGCACAAACTGAAAGCAAAGCAATTTCACGTAATAATGAAGGAAAAGGAAAAAGAATCTAAAAAATATGTTTCGACTTGCAACAAATCAAGAAACCTATTATTCTCATCAGATTGCTTTCTACGCCTTCTGTGTTGTAGATGTTGACGCAAAGAATCCAACGTTTTACGTATGGACACAAGAAAAAAGTGGCCGCGGTTCCAATGAAATTGGATCAGCACTGCTGAATTACATACGATTTAAGTAACATCCGTAAATTACATCTTTTTGCAGATGGCTGCGGGTGCCAAAATAAAAATAGCCATATCATGCATCTATTAATGTACTGGTTACAAAAAGAGTCGCCAGTAAACATCCAAGAAATCGAGTTGACCTTCGCTGTAAGAGGACACACATACCTAATAGAAAGAGAACTACGTCGCCAGTAAAAAATTGTATTACCGAATGACTACCACAACATCTATAAACAATTTGGAAATGTTAGAATTTTGGGAAAATACTGTGTGTTTATGATTTAAAAGACCTTCTAAGTGTGCTGCAGAAATTAGAAGGAATTAGTGAGCAAAAGAAGATTTTTATTCAGTAATCTGAACAAGCAATTTTGACAATAAGTTCAGAGATTTTTTATCGAAACCGTGATCCATCTAAATCATTTAAGAGTCTTCTTAAGCAGGGAAAAAGTCACGTTCAGTTTGAAAACAATTAACACTCCTCATGGCATAAAACCAGACAAAGGTGATCAGTAAATAACTTATTAAAAGTTGCATGTGGAACAGATTAGATCGGAGACCCCTACCTTGCGTGGTACTTCGATATTTTAAGACATGGCATTCGTGAAGTCCATGTACCAGAAGAAGAGGCACCAGAATGCACCTGCTTGGACGAAAAGTTAGAAATTCAAACCTAGGTTTTAGTCCATAGTTAATTTTAAGTATATTATTTCGGCTTTTGTTTACACATTTAGGAATAGTACTAGTAGTCCGTGAATACGCCTAATCCATTAAAAGCCTAATCCATTAAAAGGTCTAATCCATATTCGATCGATTTGTTAACAAATGACTGCGAAAATTCTGACATATTTTTAATTGTTCATATTTTCATATCTTCGAGAACAATTTCAGAAAAGAATACAAGAATTCAACAAATTCAGTAAACGTACTTTGTTAAAAAATATGTGATACTGATGGACAATAATTATCCTTTCTCAAAATTTTAAAATTTAGGTAAGAACATATCAATAAAATAGTAAATATTTTCTTGTCAATATCTGCAATAAAATACTTTCATCGTTTTAAAAAAGATCAAAGGCTCACAAACACAAACGATAAAAGCTGACCGATAGACATTAATATATTATTGCGGAAGTTATAAATTTTTAACCTTTATCGTTAACTTTGCATCGTTAATTGAAATAAGTAATTTCAGGCTATCTTAGTACGGTAAGAAATGTGTGTGTTAAAGGAATATTTGCGAAATATTGCAAAATAATATTTCATTTTTAAATTTTATGAAGAAAAGAAGACTTCATTGAAAACTAATACAAAAACATTTTGTTTTTTCCAAATAAATTATTTTAATTACCTTTTGATTTATTTAATGTTTATTTTCAAGCATTATACACATATGACTACTTATACCATTGGGCTTAATTATCAACTATCAACGTATTCGTTGTCCTACTATAAGACAAAAGTTTACAAAATTCGCAACTAAGAGAATAAATTATGTTCATATACCAACAAAACATGTTTTATGGCACATAAATTTGTAATGACATGTTTTCGGTGAGAATAAAAGATGTTATAATTAGAAACTAATGCGTTCCTCCACCAATATTTTCACTTGGAAGATAGAAATTCTTTTCATGTTTACCGACCATCCAAGGAGATTTAAAAATAAACGCTTGTAAAATTATATTACTCTACTCAACACCGTGAATAAACGCAAAGTTACGAGATCCTTTAGTAAGTTGCCAAGTTTAAAAATATGTAGTAATCATAGAGTGCAATTATTTTATTATTTTCTTTGATTTACAACGGAACATCGAGTGCAATTATTTTATTATTTCATTTGATTTACGAAATCTTAATTAGAAGCACCAATATTATAAATTATTATACTGAGCTCCCACCAAAAACACAAATACATGATTAATTAGTTTTGAAAGAATTTGAAAAACTGCGTGATTACATTCTACATCTTTCAATTATTCGTAAAATTCATCGATGATTATCGGGTTGTAAAATACCAAAGATTATTTACGTTTAGCAACGTCAGCAATCGACCTGATGATGAATTATGACCTACAGATTGTAATCTCTCATCATGTTACTTCCATCATAACTTATTCTCACTTCACGACATATTTAATACTGGAAAAACAAACGAAGAAGCAAACTGTGGGAAAATGTTTAAAATTTTACACACGTTAATAGAAATATTAATAATTACTTAAAGACGAAGATAAATAAAATCCCAAATTAATATTAAATTACAAATTAGTTAAGTAAATAAATTTAAGAGAAAGTTATTAATTGACTTTCTGATAAATGTTTTCAGTGAGTGTGCCTCTTAAATAACCTGAACAGTTTATTTTAATTACACTTTTCAAATAAATCTACATAAGAAAATGATTTTAATCATCAACAAATTTGAACCTTAGAAGGCTTATTTTGATTATGGCCGTCGGTTAACAAGCTAATTAACATCAATTTATAACTACACATGTTCATTTCCAACATATAATTAAATACGTGTGATTATGTGATTTTTTTTACCTTAATTTTGGGTATTTGTATTTAGTGTCGTAAATTAAAGTTAATTAGCCGCGCTTGTTCTGTCACAAAGTGCACTTTTAAATTTTACGAGGTTATCGACGTGTAATATTTATAGAAACTCCTTAATTACTTTAAACATGGATTTGAACGTAATATTACGTTGCCTTAATTTTTAAATATGTAATCAAAGGGCATGTTAAACAGAACAAGTTTGGTTAAAGAAGTAACTATTTTGCTATGTTTGCGCCACATTATTGCAGTTTGTCTTACAGGTCGTATGGAAAGTTAAATAAGCAATGCAACAAACAAATATGCATTGCATATCAACCAGGTTCTGAATTTCAGAACAGGCTTTAACATTTATAAGACGGTCGTGGCCGCAACCAAAAATCTTTCCCTCTCAGTCCATAGGATATGTTGAGAGTGATAATACTTGTAACTAGTTCCTTTCACCCTTTAAGCAATATTCAAAAGCATCTAGCTTCTTTATGAACGTATGCGTTTTGCTAGGAAACAAGTTTTATAGAAAATCAAGGGTAATAATTGGCCGAGAGTTGTTGCATTCTTATAGAATACGAACGAATCAGTGTCGAGGGATTACTCACTGGTTCGTCCGTGCTCTTGCCCTAGGTGATGGGTATGGTTCCATTGCTTTCTATGCTGACATTTAGTTTTTATTTTCGTTACACGAAAACGTAAAGATCCCACAGTTCTGGCGCCGCTTTTATTCCCCAATTTCTTATATTTGTTTGAATTAATTTTTGGGACTTCTCTGCAACGTTGTCGCGGCCTGACTTATTACAATGTTATTTATAGCTATTTTGCCTTTCGATTGAACGATCCGAGTTAATTTGTCTCGTTGTTGCAGGTATTGCGTGGCATTCGAAATGCTGAAAGCGTCTATAGCGTGCAGAAAGGAGGAAACTTTCAGCGCATTAAAAGAAGGTGCCATGCTAATTTTTATCTTCAATCCTGTTAGATTAATTCCTTCCTTTAGATTAATTTTATGATCTTCATTCATTCCTTTCTATTTATTGCCTAAATTTATTTTGTTTCAGGTTAAAAATCTGTGTCAAATGCGAATAGGAAGCGCTTCGTTGGCGGTGTCAAGGACACGGCATTTCCGGTAAAATAACGAGATGGTCGGCGTTTTCCGCGCCTCATTGTCACGGAAAATTGTCCGCTCAGAGCGGAACCGGACCCGGAACCGAACCGCCAGTGCAACAAAACAACTGCCAGACCAGCAGCACAACCTTCATCTTAGTCCAAGTTGTTCCATACTTTCTTCAATCAGCCGCCGATAATTTTAATTCCATGACGGGCATAACCGTCTACATTGGTCTGCGTTTTTAAGTCATCGAAATTTGGTACCAACTCTGTAAACCAAAAGAAATGTTTGGAATTATTTGAGTTCGATGATTTAATTTCTAATAATTTTATAATTTTAGTAATATCTGTACTGACTTTTATTGAACTGACTTTACCGATTCTATCAATTTTAATTGTACTAATATTAATTGCATTAATTATAATGGTATTAATTTTAATTGTGTTAATTTTAATTGTACTAATTAAAGGATTTTATTCTACTAATTTAAATAGAACTAATTTGAAATGTATTAATTGTATATGTTATTTCTTGTGATTTTAACTGTACGGAATGTGGTTTATGTTCGTTTACGACATAAACTGACTTTTCTTAAGAGAAAAGTGTGTAGTCTTCACTAATACATAAAATGTAAATATTTTTATTGTTTTATATTCCTAGTTGCAAGACGAAAATTCTTTCAAGTAATAGTCCAGTCATTTGGCGCTCAAAAATTGAAGCCTGTGAAGTTTCAGAGGAGTTATGAAAATATAAAGTATATTTATAGATTTTGACGTGCTCTTTCCAAATCTTTAGTCTGCCCCTCATTTTTTTTTTCGGAAGTAGCCGCCATGTTGAAAAAATGGCGCCCCAAAACAGTTTTTCGACGATATTTCATTTCCGACTCACTTTACGGTGAAAATAGTTATGTAATAAACTAAACTAGGGAATATTTCCTATAATTTATGTATATCAACCTTTTTTTGTGAAATGAATAGTTTCGGCGTTCGAGCGCCGCAAAGTCTAATCCAACACGCGTATTTCGTATATTTTGCAAATACAAAAAAGGATGTCTGGGAGCCTGTGGATGCAGAAAGGCTGGTGGACTAAAGTGCTCCGTTATTAGCGCAAATTGCAATGATACCTGCGATAATTCGGAGGTTGATCTGCAAGACAGTGATGAAGAGGAAGATACGGAGACAGTTTTTCAGCAAACCATCGACGAAATCGAGGAAGAAAGTGATGAAGTCGAAGAAGAGAACCCTATCGCGGATAACTTGGAAAAACTTTCTATCCGTGACGTTTTGCTCAGTTCTGAAGACGAAGAACTCGTAAAACCTGGTCCATCAGGGATAGCGAAGCGAATGAGAATGCACTAAATTTAGTCAACAGTGCATCACATGTGGATTAGGCCTACTGGGGATACCACTAAAAAAAAGCGCCAGGAACTTTACCTCGTGGTGACATGGAAATGAGTTTGTTGGCCAATACACGTGTTAGAGAAGACTTTGCGGCGTTCGTACGCCGAAACTATTCATTTCGCAAAAAAAAAGGTTGATGCATAAATTATAGGAAATGTTCTCTTGTTTAATTTATTACATAACTATTTTCACCGTAAAGTGAGTCGTAAAGGAAATATCGTCGAAAAACTGTTTTATGATGTTTATATGGCGACTACTTCCGGAAAGAAAAAGAGGCAAAGAGAGCAAAAATTCGGAAAGAACAGTCAAAATCTATAAATATACCAATTTTCAAAACTCTCCTGAAACTTCTCAGCCAACACTTCCAGCTGATTGGACTATAACGAATATGTTAAATATATCAAAATAAGTTGTAAAACCATTTTGTGTAATTTGTTAACGATAGTAATAAATGTCTCTTATACAAAATGCGACTTTTAATGCACCTACCTGTGTACTTTAATGTTTACTTTAGAGTATACTCTAACACAATGGAACACAATAAAAGAATAATGCAATTTAAAAAAGAATTTTGCATTTCTCGTCTTTATATCAGGATCACATAAACGCAAGGAGGTATATTAAATATCAGGCGCAGAAGTATTTGTTCAGGAAAAGTAATTTTGAAATTTGCATTAGAAATCTGTATTTTCCGTCTTTGTATCTGGATCACATAAACGCAAGGAGGTATATTAAATATCAGGCGCAGAAGTATTTGTTCGGGAAAAGTAATTTTGAAATTTGCATCAGAAATCTGCATTTCTCGTCTTTGTATCAGGATCACATAAGCGCAAGGAGGTATATTAAATATCAGGCGCAGAAGTATTTGCTGGCGAAAAGTAATTTTGAAATTTGCAATAGAAATCTGCATTTCTCGTCTTTGTATCAGGATCACATAAACGCAAGGAGGTATATTAAATATCGGGCGCAGAAGTATTTGTTCAGAAAAGTAATTTTGAAATTTGCATTAGAAATCTGCATTTTCCGTCTTTGTATCAGGATCACATAAACGCAAGGAGGTATATTAAATATCAGGCGCAGAAAGTATTTGTTCGAGAAAAGTAATTTTGAAAATTGCAATAGAAATCTGCATTTCTCGTCTTTGTATCAGGATCACATAAGCGCAAGGAGGTATATTAAATATCAGGCGCAGAAGTATTTGTTCGGGAAAAGTAATTTTGAAATTT
>JAFFZR010028995.1:0-10027 GCA_018397195.1 Lethrus apterus | reverse complement strand
CTTCACGCACTTGTTGCGTAAACTACTATTTCGAAGTTAAATGTTATTATTGCAGCGAGCCACACCCTTCATATTTTTGATATTTTTAACAAAATTTGACAAATATTAATATAAAAAAATCAAATTTACATTTCCTTCTCTGGCTGTCAAAATAAAGAATTTATTTATAGCTTTGGTAGTAAAAAACTGCATCGGTCTTCTACATACTTTATATAATGAAATTAATTAATAAACATATTTTAAATTTGAACGGCGATAAAAAAACGAATTATATAAATTCGAAAATGATATACGTGGGCACGGAGTCACAGAATATTTATAAATTTATGTGTAGTGCTAAACTAAATATTATATAAATAAAAAATAATTTACATTTTATTTAACCTTCAATGAGATATATATGGCCGAGACGTTTATTTGAAACACGCCAGTCTCTCAAATGAACATTAGAGTAGAAATACCAGAAAATGTTTATATATTTTTGTATTGTTATGTGTTATGTATTGAATAAGAAGAGAAGTTCATTCGCTAAAACTTCAAGTAATAGAAAATTTGAACAGGGTCTTTACGTGATACTCGAAATAAATTTTCGGAAGGGTTTGTTCTAAAACCATTGTTCCTTGTCCAATGACCTAGCTATATTCGCGGCGTGTGCCTGAAATCGAGTTAAAAATATATCATATTATTACAAAACATTTCCGATCGCGATGTTTGTATGCCAAGGTTACACTAGAATTCCGCTCTTCTCAATATATGTACCAATCAATTTTAAAATGTATAATTTTTAGTTTTATTACATTTTATCTTTGTTAGATCTTCATGTTTATTTTCTTAACACATATGAGTAATAAAACCGCATAATTTATTTCATGAAATTAATAGCAAAACTGTTTTAAATTTGTACGACGATGCGACGATTAAAAAATAATTATATAAATTTAAAATATTAGTAAATTCATTAGCTACTATAATTTTTCAACGTTTCAAAATAAAGAATTAGAACACTATTTATGTTCTTTTTTAATTTTATATCTCTTGATTTATCCAAATACGCATGTGTAAGTCTAGTGTAGGATTGTTTGTAAAAGCATTCAAACTAATTCTAAAACACAAAAATTGAAATATAATAATTACAGAAATTAAGCGCAAAAAAGTTCGAAACATAGATGCAGCGAGTATTTGAACCGAAGAAACAAAGATCGTTATTAGATATTAAATAGTGTTAAGCAACCAACATAACAGGAGCGTACGAACTAACGAAAGACATAAGATTCAACTCATGATAGGAATCGGTGTCCGGAAACAAATTTCCAGCTGTGTACATGCATCAAGGTGAAATCTACATATAATCCATCATCTCACGACAGTTTTTTGATTCAGTACGACCCTTTCCAAGTGAGTGTATTTTGAGGAATTGATATGAAATTATTTTTGCTTGATTGATCGCTCTTTGCGAAATAAGATTAAAAACAGGCATGTTGTTATATCCGCTAATAAGAAAGGGCTTTCGTTTTAGCAATATTCAATTAGAGATTGATTCGAAACTTTTATTTATATTTTTGTTTCATTGGAATTAATGTAAAAATTTGGTAATTTTGATTCTAGTTTTAAACTTTTAGTGCCGTATACACCAATGACTGATTTAATCTATAGATTATATTTTAACTTGTTAGTAAAACTATAGGTAAATTCCAAATTCATTTAACCAAACAGTTAAGGTTTAACTTTAATTAAATCACTCGAACAAAACAATCCCTAGATTTTTCGTCGGTTAAATAGTATAGCTACAACCGAACCTCAAATATTTTCATAAGATGACAAATTTACTTTTAAGGTAAATTTTTGGTCTAAAAAAGTAGAACCATAGAAACTTTTGTGAGAGCAACAGAGAAACCCGGGACTTACGCGTGTGCGAGGAGGTCACGATCACGATCGCTGGTACAAATTTCTAATCTCAAAGTGGAAGTAAAGTAAGAGGAGGTATTATTATAAAGTTGATTATTTTTATTCTCGAGTGTTATTTAACGAGACTAAAAAAAAAGACTTCTGGACCTTAGAGCCAAACAGTAAAGTCCATTTTTAAAATTTTACACGAGAGCAGTTTGAAAATGCTTCACACCAAAATGTTACAAACGAAAACTATCAGTCTCAGTTACTTGAACGTTACTGTTTGGCTCTAAGGTCCAGACTTATTTTGGCCTTTAAGAGGTAAAAATCGACAGAATTTCCTACTTAATTATTCCCGCTATATAACCTTTCTTCTCGTTTAAGATCGACTCACAAGTCTTTGTTGTTCTCGCGAAACTATGCTGTTTCTCTTCGTCTAGGCCAATCTCTATAAACAAGTTCCATAGTGTCAAGAAAAAATATATTAATTTCGCTCATATAATTCGGAAACATAAAAGGAAAACATTGATTATTTTATTTACACTGAAATTAAATTAAAAATCGCAATTTTTTGGTGGTTAGTAAAGTAAAATTTTAATTAAATTTGGTAAATAAGGTTTTTAGTAAAATATATCGGTAACTCATAACAAAATTTAAACATTTATTAATGTCATAGTTAGACGATACACGTACAAATGATTGCGCCCCTCGTCACTGTGAATGTCTAAACATGCTGACTAACATTTCATGAAATGTTTAATTCTTCTATATTAAGAAGTAATCCACCAGCGTTAAACTGTCACCGCAACGCTCCAACAAAAGATTAACGTTTTCGAACAGTTCAAACCAGAAGTTAGACGAGCTTTTCGGTCAGCCTTCAGTTGCACAAACTGTTCAACCAAGGCGGCCGCCTTCTAAAAGACACTTCTCATGTTGCGGTACGTAATTGCAGGGTCCCTTCGAATAATTCCATGCATAGCCATTTGGCCGTGTTGCCGTTATAAGCGACCTCGGCGTCTGTTTATTTGATACGCACGGCAGGTCACTTCTAATGGGTTCACCCATTAGCCCGTTACTATCCGAAATTTTCATGTAAAATTTAATCAAATCCATTTTCAAATCAGATTTAAACGAAACATGTATTTTGTTTTGGCATCGTTTGAGGACGATGTGTTGGCGGGTTTCAGTGGGACTTCTCAATCGTTTAACTTACCTATATCAACTCCGTTCATCCTAAAGAATTGTGAAACATGTTTTCCTTCTATATGTCGTCTATGAAACTGGTAAACAATCAGGCAATAAGAATTGTAGGCCAATTTCAAACAAGAAAATCTTTGTATAAATAGTTAAAAAAAACCTTTATTTGGCATTAATTCCTACATTAAATTCTATCCACATCTACATTCACATTCTCAAGTTTCTCCTTCACTGCTCTTAGTATTTCCGCTCCTTTCCCAGTCTCGCTGTAGCAGCTTCTTCACCTTCTCCTCCTTGGTCCAACCTCCGTCATCCAATGCTCCCACGTCTCTTTTTCTTTTCTACACAATCTACACACCCTATATTCTTCTCCCATCCAATACTTGTTCCCCCTCTCCTCGTTACCACATCTGAATCTCTCCTCTCCCAAATACGCCGGCGTCCTACCATATACCACGATCTCTCTGTATTTCTTATTGTATCTGGCTTTATGTATCATCTCAAATCTTCTCTGTCCTTCTATCTCCTTCCACCTCCTGACTACCTTTGTTGCATTGTCTACCTCCAGCACAGCCCTCCTCTCTCAGTCGCCGACCATCCCGCTTTTTTATATATCCCAATTCTTTGTTCTTCCCACTTTGATAGCTTCGTGCCGGACCCCGCCCTCTTTATAATCTCCGCCAACACCTGCCTTGTCCATCTCTCCTCCCCTCCCTCTCTTGCTTTCCATTCATATCTCAGTACTCTCTCTATTGTCTTCACCTCCATCCTCTCCCTACCAGTCTCTTGCAATACAATGTATTCTCGGGTGGATTTCTCTAAATTCAGTGCCCGCTTTATTACTCTTTGTTGCGCTCTCTTCAGGCACGTGAATCCCTTCACCCCCCAGATTTCCACTCCATACATCAACACGCTCCGCACGCAGCTGCCCCATACCCCCATCACTTCCTCCAAATTTACGTTTCTCTTATCCCATGCCAACTTCCGCCCTCCTTGCCTTTCTACATACTGTTGTATTATTTTCTATGGTAAACATAAAAATAAATGAAAAATTTAAAAATGTTATTATTAATTACAGTTTTCCAACAGAAAACGCGGAAAAATACAAATTAAACAAAATAATAATTATCACATTTTACTATCATATGGGTCCAGGAATCGATAAATATTATTTATCTGCATTCTCCCGACACCGAAGAATGGTGTGAACGTAAAGAACTTTTCAAAGATGATGAAAATTCTTTTAAATGGAATAATCCTGTGACCAGTAAACCTCATCCCAGCCATGGAAAAGAATCCAAAAAGGAATGGTTAGAAAAGGAAAAAACGATATGGAACGGGATCAATGACCGACAACTTCCGATCAAGACAGGTTCGCGTCCGAACAAACGGACTGGACAACTTTTAATTACCGTAGCAAACCATCACAGTAATCTGAAAAAGAAAACAAGTTAATTAACCATAAATTTAATCATAAACATTTAATTAAAATTAAATACATTTTGTTTATGGTGTGTCAACGATTTGTCAATGTAAAGTTAAGAACAGAACTAAAAATACTTACAAATGAAAATGTTATTTAATAACGACTTTATTCAAACCAAATCTCACTTAAAAAATTAATTATTTTAATCAAAATAATTATTTTATTGTCAACACAGAATGACATTTTCACTTAGGTAAGTCGTCAATAGATAGCGACACAAAAGGAAACTAAATTCAACTATAAAAGAAAATGTTATTTAGAATAACTTTAAATTTCACGGAAATTTTATTATTTATAATCAAATGTAATCCGTGAAGGCTAGCGACCATATCTTCGCTTTCTCCAGCTTGACTTCTCCGTCTTGCCCTTCAATACTTCTGAATAGTTTATAAACGCAATGTCGCAAAGAAATCTGCAACAATACCGATGCTGTTTACAACGATTTTAGCAAAGCGTTTGATAAGATTAACTATCATATCTTAATAAATACATGTTCAGACTTCGGAATACATGGCGATTTCCTGCCGTGGTGAACCTTTTGCATCTCTGAAAGACCTATTGCGGTTATGGTGACTTTTTGTCTGATTTCTTTCATCTAGGTCTACTCTTGTTTCTAATATACACCTGTGATATAAATTCAGCCACTCTATGCCGACGATCTAAAAGTTTAATAAATCCACTATTACACAGAAACTTTACAAATCTGTAATGGACCTATATCTATTATTTGTAATTTCGTCAAAATATTTGAATCGATGATATATGTGATTTAGTATTCATGTCAAAAACCAATTGGCCTGTACACAACATGAATTTTTCAAAGGCAGATCCACTACAACTAACCTGTGTAATTTTACGCAATACGTTGCCGAAGCAATGGACAATAACTACCAGGTTGATGTTATATTTACCGCCTTTTCTAAAACGGTTGATCGCTTACAGCATTCATTTATTATGCAAAAGTTAGATCAGTTTGGTATAAATGATGATCTCTTGACACTTTATCAATCATGCTTACTGCCCAGATCTAATTATGGTGAGTAAAACCATCCATCGGTCACAAATCTAAAACTTATTTATCTACTGGGGCTCTCCCACAAGGCTCCGTTCTTGGGCCGCTTTTATTCTTAATATCTATAAATTATTTATTTATTTATTATCAGTGTCAAATTCTTGGTTGAATATGATTGAAATTATATTTATCTTTTATTCTTGAGCAATCAACCAATAAAACACGAAATTGTAATAAATATATTTTATTAAAATTTCGTGTTTTATTGTATTGGTTGATTGCTCAAGAATAAAAGATAAATATATTTATTTATTATATAATACTTGGTCCGCGTAGACACACGGAACGCTGAAACACCAGAAACCTTGACCGAAGCGAACAAAATTCGGCCTAGGGCAGAGCATGCCTCACCTAAAGAAACTGGTAGGGCTTTGGACAGGACACTGTCGATTGAACAAGCACGTACACACGTTGGGAGTCGTAAACGACACCATCTGTCGCGGTTACCTTGAAGAAGATGAAACGCCGGAACATGTGTTATGCCAATGCCCGGCGCTAGCATCGACAAGAAGATCCATATTGGGGGACTTCTGGCCGAGCATGGCCAGACTAAGCGACACCTCACCCGGCAAGGTTCTCAA
Organism: Lethrus apterus; assembly: GCA_018397195.1. Classification (NCBI taxonomy): domain Eukaryota; kingdom Metazoa; phylum Arthropoda; class Insecta; order Coleoptera; family Geotrupidae; genus Lethrus; species Lethrus apterus. Next base: position 3,804 of record JAFFZR010028995.1, on the reverse strand, counting down.
GCTGATCGACACTGTCGGCTGGCTTGAGGACTGACGGGGAGTGGTGGACGCTTTGGCGGGATGGTACAATGGGCCCATTTTAGAGGCCTAAGTGCTAGTGCGGCCTTCGGACAGCACACCCTCCAAATCTTGAAATCCAGAAATCCAGATACTTGGTCTTCAGTGTGAACACTTAATATAGTTTAAACATCTTTTCCAGGATAAAATCAGGTGTTGAGTCTGAACGTCTGCATAACGATTGGTGGTATTTAGAGAATGGCTTAGATTTGAACATATTACTATGATACTAGTTTCCAAATTTAATTAAATTATATAATTAAACACTAAGAAGATATAAATATTAATAAAAATATACAAATATTTACAACTCAAATATCCCACTATTTATAATTTATTCAAATAGACAATATAAAACAATAGTAGTGAAGTGCGTGAAGTGGTTCATTATGAAACGAGTATGCGAATTTCAGTACGAGCCGCCAGGCGAGTTGTTGTTGTTGTTGTATATTTGTTGTTGTTGCGTAAACTACTATTATCACACTTGTGTTATAATGAATCTATTATATCACTTGTGTTATAATGAATTACTTGACGCACTGTGAAAAAGCCTACGGTATGTACCGGTTGTACATAAAGTAAATTATTTGACGCAGTGTCCACGGCAACCACGGCAAAATGTCCATACTTGTTGACACCGTTGCTATGAAACATTTAGGGACAGACAACATGACATTGCAGGCGACATTTATATTTAACGAATTTCTTCTTCATATTTACGGTTGTAGATAAAATAGTGTAGGCAACACGTGCGTGAAGTGTCATTAAAATAAACCACTTCACGCACTTGTTACGTAAACTACTATTCCGTAATTTTCTACATCTATATGGAGGCCAGAAGTTTCTGGCCTCAAGACCTAGGTACTTACCGTTAGTTTTACGTTATACCTGTCATGTGCTGTGCTGCTCTAGATTTTATACTACAACATTTTCAGTATTTCATTTCTAGCTAACTTTTAATGTACGTGTTAAAATGCTCTTTTAATAATGTTCGAATAAAATAGGTTTTGCACATACGTATTGCATTGTTGGTCATTAGTTGTCAATATCAAAAGTGAATCAACCATCAATATCGTACGAGATGTTTATGTTTTCACATTTAGGTGTTACTAACAAGCAAAAAAAAACAAGACTAATATTAATTTATACTTACTTTGCAACTTTTCTTTATTTATTTTTTTATGTAACCCCATTCTGGTATGCCACCTCAACACATCGAACCCAATTACAGAGTTGGGATGCGGCCACGACCGACTTAACAGTAGTTAGAAACCTATTCCAGCATATGCTGAAGGTTTAGGGAAACGTGGAAAACCTAATCAGAATAGTCGGTTAGATGGCAAAATCAAAGAAACATTGTAAACTTCATTCCTGAAATAAAATACCAATGCCCGTAACAAAGATATGAACCATAGACTTTGAGACTACTGACCTACTGGTTAAGCCACTAGACCAATCATAATAATTAATTAATTATTATTATTACTTTTAATATTTTTTTCTATTTAACTCAAATAGTCTTTTTTCTGTTTTTATTTACCTATTTCTCACCTTGGCGAAAAACTTTTTGTAACGTGACTATAAATCCTGTTTATTTAATTTCCCCGTTTGTGGTCTTTACACAACCACAGTTCTGACTTTACATAATTTACGTGTTTATCCATAATTATTATTATATCATTTTTTGCGTTGGCTATCTAGCTAAAAAAAAATCCGTCCTTTGTTGCTCATTTAATCAATTTAACCATCTTGTTAAATTGATTAAATGAGCAACAAAGGACGGATTCAATTAATTTCGTACGCGATACACGTCAGTAATTAATGCACACTAAAGTTGGCCATAAACAACGGAGAAGCGTCGCTATTGTCTTTATTGCCTTTTACTACTATGTAATAATTCAGCGAACTATGTACTCGATGCGAAATTAACCTTATTAAATCTTTAGTAAGTATTAAATCACTTTAAAGGCGTAAACTTTACAATAGTTGGTAATGGATATATAAAACCTAATTTTAATAAGTTATTTGAGTTTATGGCGTCTTTTACTACCTTAATTCATGTATAGGCTAAAAATTATATTCTTAAATAATTATAATACATATTTACATTCGTTTTTAAAGACGTACGTATTTGCCCATGAGTATTTTTTTTTACTTTCTGTAATAAATAAATATTTATTTAATATAAATTACTCTTGTGTCCGAAAGACAGCGGTATTTTGGGATCGATCGTTAATGTTTTCAAACCAAATAGGAATAGGCGGTTAGAAGGCCAACTACTAATTAGAAAAATTGCAACCATTGTCTCTGTAAGAAAATTGCAATGTCCCCAATTACAAGTTGAACCTTAAAACCTTGAGATTATTGACTTACTGAGTAAGCCGCTAAACCAATCATTCCACATTTTACACTATTTAAATTGTTGTTGTGCTTTCATTTTTAATGGCTACGGGCAGTATATCAGCCAGTCACTCAATTTCTAATTAGCTATTTATTTAGTTTTTTGTGTCAGAGTAAGAGCTTGTTTACTCTAGAAGTTCATCCATTCCTCTAGAGCACCGTTAATTGTACGCCAACGATGAATGACACTACAGAGAATCGAACCCGCGAACCACGATCCAACCAGCTGGTCCACTCCGGGGTCTAATTAAATTGTATGTCTCATCTAAATGAAAACGTGTTATTAGTTTAAGTTATAATAATTATTCCCGACCTTGAGATAACTAGTCTACTAAGCCACGAGTTAATGTAAATGAAGGGTGATTGTTATAAATTTAATTAACCCTGCTGTTATTTTCTGGTCTATCTGACCCAAAATGAAAAAGATATATGAGTAATTTTCTTTTTAAATATTTATACTTAATATTTATTGACTTTATCGCATACGTGTTACGCGTATTACGTGACACGCACTTGTCACGTAAACTACTATTACGTGACAAGTGCGTGAAGTGATTCATTTTGAAACTACTATGCGAATTTCAGCACTCGCCTAACAGTTCGTGCTGAAAGCATACGAGTTTTTTAATGATTCTCCACGCACGTGTTGCGTATACTATTTTATCTACAGCCGTAAATATTACCGAAATTATTTAAATACAGGCTATCCCAAAACTAGACCGACACACTTTAGGTGGTTATGAAAGACACCAAAACAAGCAATTTTTGTCAATAAATTCATGTCCGGAAATGAGCCACTAGATGGAATCAAAGGCAGTTGATACGTACAATTTTTAATTTTATTTTATCTCCAAATAAAAAGCAGGATCATCAGGTAAAGCAAGCTGGTACATGATATCAATTTTGTTGGATTTGTTGGCAAGGGTACTAGCCGCTTGCACGCGTGTGCAAGCTATTCTGGGAATATTCTAATATTCTAAGGAATAAGAATATATCACAACTCTTGAACGGCTGGAGCTATCGCTATGAGAAAAAACAGGTCGATTTTTAATTTTTAGGTACAAAATGTTGGTGTTATCAAAAATATTGGTGTTATCAAAAATTCAATTCCACTTCCGGCGAAACCGGAAGCGGAATTGAATTTTGAATGTCAACTTTCTTATTTTAAACGGAACACCCTGTATGTTTTGACATTTTTGGAAAGGAAATGGAGAGACGCATCCAACGATACCACCATACGTTCACCTTTAATTTGAAAAGTAACAAGTTAGTTAGCCATAAGGCAATAAACATTTTTAGACCACTCATCCCGTTGAAAACAATGGCAACACATCGAACAACTACTGT
>JAFFZR010028994.1:0-10028 GCA_018397195.1 Lethrus apterus | reverse complement strand
TGTATATTTTATAATTGTAACATCTCACAGACGAAACCTCATATTTTTGTAAGTAATCTATCCAAAAAAAGTAACTGCCACTAACATTATTATTTATAGAGCCTTGATAAAGGAAGGAAGACTTCCGAAATATTGGCAAAGAAATAAAGAGATACTTTAATTAAAAGATCTTTCATTAACCGCAGCCCCGTTAATTTCTTTATAATTAGTATTGACGGTTACTAACCTTAAATAATTATATATATACATATATGTATATAAAATATATACAATAAAAATGCTTGTTACTAAAAATTGGCGGGTGATAGGCAATTTCTGTTTTTAAATTCGTTTTTAGGGTGCCAAAATACATCAGAAACACCTAAAAATTTCGGTGTCACAAAATGTGTGTTTAACAGTGTAATTATTGCAGGAAATCTTCATGCCATCGATCCTGAATGGTCTACCACGTTCAAATTGCTGCCATTTTGGTGATATCCTTTATAAAATGAAAAAAAACTGGAAAACTTGAAATGTAACATGGAACCTTGTAACCTTGGAAAAATGCAATGTAGTTTGAAGGTTCAAAGACAGATAATATTTAAGCAGATCGGAAATGTGGTTTTGAAATAGGGAACTGTTGAAAAATTAACCTAAATTTACTTTCATGAGTTAATTAATTAATAAGGCAAAGGTTTCAAAACTTTCCCAAAAACAGACCAAAAAAACATATACTCTATATCATAGCCAAGGAGAAACCACGAGTTCCAGTATAATGTCATCCAGAATTTGTAAAATTGCTACATTAGATCAAGAGTCTTTAAATGTTTTGTAGTCATTTTTATCATAATTTCTTTATTAATTTCATTGTTGTTGTTATTTTTTATGTTTTTCATAGTTTTTATAATTTCCATTGTGTTTTCAATTAAAATCTAACGACTTGGAATTACCATTAATCTCATTTAATTTTTTTATTAAATTGTCTTCTTCTATCAGTTTTATTTATTTGCAAATCGTGAATGGCTTCGAATTACCTCGAACTTACAAAGCACCAAATCCTGTTACGTTAAATTTACTAAACTTGCTTCCGCCATCTTCTATTGTTCCAGGTGTGTTTTGTGTTCACGGTTTTACAAAACTACACCACCTTATTCAAATCTCATTAATTACTGTTTACGTTTTGTTGCGTAAAACACACAAAAGGTTTGTTCGGCAGTGCGCACCATTAAACTCAGTTCCTTAAACATTCATTATAACATAATAAAGGTTGTTTACTTTCAAACATTAATTATAATTTATGATAGGTTGCAGGAAATAACCGAGCCTAAAATATGCACAAGGAAAACAAAAAATAAAAGCACATTTATTATACTATTAGGTAATAAACAGCAATTAATAGGAAAAACCTATATACTTATGAATTTAAAAAAACAAATGAATTATCAGTTATTAGTATTCTTGGTTGAATATGTTTGAAATTATACTGGTCTGAAATTATATACTGTGGTGTTTTTCTAAATGAAATTTGACGTGTTTCAGGGTTTTCACCCATTAAAAAGATATTAATTTTATTCCAAACTTTTGGGACACACTGTATAATTTTGAACTTAATATGTATTCAACATAATATTACAAATAGTTATAGTAACTTATAATATTGGATGAGATTTTCTTTAAAAACCCATAATAATAACAATATAATTTGTCATCGTACTCAAAATATACATAAATTTAAAAATGCTTAAGTCAATTAATAATGGATAACTGAAATACTAATAATAACAGAAAATCACATTATGAATAAAAATTTAACAAAAGCGAATAAAATTAAAATTACAGTTACATTAATTGAATTCATTACATCGAACATTTATTAACGAAAATCGAATACGTTATTAGCATTTTTAATTCCACACAGGATCGTACATTTCGAACAATCTAATAAAGTAAATTAAAACCAAATATTCGAAAAACAACATCACATTTTGTTTACAAACGTATCGAGCACTCCATACAAAATTCATGCAATAAACAAGCACACGGGACTGATATAAAAGGGATTAATACGTACTTGAAATGCAGTATAGGGTTAAATAACAACATGGAGTGCCCATTTGCAGGAAATTATGACGATGATTATATTTTCCATTATTATGGAAAATATTTATTTTGTTCGACAACACATGTACAAAAACCGTCAAAATACAAAATCGGTTAAATCTACCTTAAATAAGATTAACACATTAATTAGGTAAATTACTTGAACAGCCACCAAAGCCAGACACATATACAAAACCAGATATATTTGGTACATACAGTGTACGGTATTCACAATGGGGAACTTTATTTACTTATTAAAAATTAATCGTATTAAGCGTTTTTGCAATAATATAAGTATTCTGATGTTTCAGCGGTTCTACCTCAGCAAATAATATTATAATTTATGTAAGAAAAAACAATAGAATAATATATTTGTAGTAGTTCTTTTATCTCAAATGTAGTCATTCACGAAAGTGGTTCGTTAGAATTTTTCTGTGTACCAGAAATAGGTATATCAACTCTAACAACGGGGTTATAAACTACACCACCTGATCTCTTATTCTAAATTATTGGCGCTCTTGTATCACGTCCGGTTGTACCGGAAGTGCATATCAACTTTGTTATTTTAAATATAATGTTATATTTTTTCATTGTTTTTCAGATTGTACTCACAATTTTACACCAAAACTTATAAGGGTACCATATACTAAAATCTAGGTGTTTTGGAGTTTTTTGTTGTTTTAAATAAATTTGACCAGTTGCAGTGACAATTAGCGACAAATTCCAACAACTTCAAATCAGTAAAAATCTTTTTTTAAATCGCGGATACACACGTGTTCAAAGGTATAAAATGAAGGCGGCACATCAATAAAATAAATGAAAATAAAATATTTTGCCACAAAAAATTTTAGTCTCGATCAGGTATTGGGGTATTTTAGAGTCGCCGCGATCAATACTCCTGGTATTATTACTGAAATCGCACTTGGAATTGCACTAGTAAACTAGCCTGCAATGTTTTTTTTAAATATTAATATTAATATTTATCAACTTATTGTATTTGAACTAATGCTTAAAATAATTTTTTACAATTTCCGTATATGTTTATTTGAATCTTGACTATTATTATTGGTTAAAATTTATCGGGAAATGATCAATCATGATCATGATTGTCTACTTTGACACTCGTCTTTGGTTTACCATTAGTATAAAGACATACTGGCCTGTGTAATAAATCTAATTTTCTGCGTTTCAGCAGAAAATTTGATTCCAATTTTGTAAATTTTTTTTTCGTCATTGCTGGCAAATTTGTATATCTTTTGTTAAAAGTACGAACTGTTCCATCCACTAAGACTGACTAAATCACTAAATTAGGGTTAAAACGGCATTCTTAAAGGAATTATTTAGAGAACTGCTTATAACTCAAAAACTGTAAAAAAAAGTGTGTATGCCTTATAGTTAACAACAATCGATGTAGAATTACTAAGTGCTTTTAAATAAATTGATTTTTACTTGAAGTTGTTGGAAATTCCCCACACAGTATTCTAATCATTGCACACTTGTAATAAAATGCTGCCATTCTCACTTGTTTTCAAATTGATGTGTCTTTGTTTACTTTTATTCATTTGCTATAAATAACAGTGATTTAACGTTCATTTTCGAGCGTGTACGATTAAGCGTACATAATGTTACAAAACGCCAAATACCTTTTCACATATTCAATATGCAAATATGGTGTTTGTTTATGGTTTTTGCAATGGAAAGACTATCGTGAACTGTTTCCACATCAGAGAACTACGGATAAAAATATATTCATCAGAGCCTTTAACAAAATATGCGACACCGGAATACTTACCAGTGCTAACATAAAATCTGAACGTGCAAATCAACAAGGAGATGCAGTAGAAGATACTGCAACTACAGCTCATGAAGTGTTTAAGTGAATATTCCTCAAACAAGAATAATCCACGCACTTCACGAGCAAGGTTTATATCCATAATACTTACAGCGTCTACACAAGTACTCAAGTAAGCGCCTTCCACCTGCGAAACAAAGACGCAAAACGCCAAATTACAATTGCCTGGGGGGGGGGCTTTCTGGAACACACAGAAGTACCTTGGAGTCATACTCGATCGAACACTATCGTACAGACAACACTGCAACAAAACAAGACAAAAGGTCACCACTAGGAACAACCTCGTAAGAAAACTATTCGGAAGTAAATGGGGAGCAAGACCTCCAATCCTAAAGATTACAGCTGAGGCATTATGTTTTTCAACAGGGGAATACGCATGCCAAGTATGGAACAAATCAAGCCATGCAAAACAGGTGGATGTTGCCCTCAATGAGACATGCCGATTAATAACAGGATGTATGAAAGCGACACCTCTCCCCGCACTATATAGAGCATCAGGTTTTGCTGCACCCCACATACGACGAGGAACATCTGAGTACACAGAAAAGTTTAAGCAAACCTTTGACGAAAGACATCCCCTCTATGGGGAACCCCAACACACAAATAGACTCCGATCTCGCAAAGGTTTTCTCAAAATGGTTGACGACGAACCACCAGATGACTACCCACCCCGACAAAACAACCCAAGCGGTCACCACCTGGAAGACCCTCAATCGCATCAGAACCGGGGTTGCTCCTGTGAAGACCAACAAAGTTAAATGGGGACAAATAGACTCACAGGACACTTCATGCTACTGCGGAGAAACCCAGAGCATGGAACATCTAACTGCGTGCACACTTTGCCCAAACACCTGCACCCTTAAAGATTTATGGACTGCCAACAACAATGTTATTGACGTGGCCCGATATTGGGCCAAAAAGTTTTAACCTACGGATCCGGACACGAAAAAATAAAGTAAAGTAAGTTATCAATAAGGGGAACATCAAGACAAGTACACTAAATTTATGCTTGATTCAGGGATCCCAGTAAAAATTTTTAAATAAAAAGTGACAAAAGTGACTTTTGAAACAAAAAACGTGACAGAAAAGTGACTTCTACATAGTGGATTTTAATTTATATAATAATAATGAATAAAACGTAACAGTTTTGATATTTATTTATTTTTTATTTGTTTAATTACACTGTCGAACAGAAAAATCCAATTATAGGACAGGACAAATACAAAATAATAGTAAAAATACAATAAATACAACAATAATAAATAAAAAACAGGGAAATAAAAAAAAATACGCCCTACAAAAAGCTTTTATAGCTCGTAGACTGCAATTGAAGATGTCAATTTCATCACATAGGCAGTTGTAATTTAGCATTTATGTTGTAAAGTTGTAAAGAGGTGAAGACTTTAAGATATTTAATAATAATGAAAACAAAATTGCAGAAAATAGAAATAAATACACAACTCTTCAAAATAAAGAAATTCTAAGTAGACAATGTAACAAACATAATTTTTTTCAATAAATATTTTATAATTTAACAATTAATAATAAAGAAAATTATTTTCTTTTGCGCTTTGTTTGTTCTACGAGATCACACAAAGCTTTTCTTTTTTATCAACATTATTTTGCAATGTTTTTACTCTATCTTGCATATCACTTTCTGTTGCTCTTGCCACATTAACACCCTCCATCAAAAATAATAATAATATTATATATTATTATTATAATATATTATTTCATTTGTCTGTTTGCCTCCTTCAATAAAACATTAACACGTACTTGTTGCTTTTCATAAGATGCCTTTTCTATTGTTAGTTGGTCTTCCAGTTTTTTAATTGACGGTTTTTCAACTTCTACTTTTCTTTTTCTTTTTATGCCTCTAAATCACGCTGTGTTTGTTTTTCAGCTTTTTTTGCTCCTCCAATTTTTTTATTTCTTGCTCTAAATAATGCTGATACTTCCTATGAGCTCCATAAGCTAAGTTTATCAAATTTTTCGTAATAGGCACTTCCCATGGCTTGTTTCCAAATTCTGACAGATATTGCGACACTACTATACGGTAATATAGTGTTTTCAGCGACATTTGAGTGGCATCTTCACTTAAAACTATTTTGGAAAGTGAAAATTTTCTTTCAATATCTGCATTTCCACGTGATAACGATAGTGCCGATTTGATGATGTTTGTTATAATTGAGTGTTTCGGTCCACCTTCAGAATTTTTAATTTCGAAAACATTCCGCCACTGATGATCTATTCTTTCCTTAACAAAGATTTTAATTTTTAGTCCAGTAAAGTTAGACTTTGACCGGGCACTTTTGACACTGTTTGGGTTTTTTCATAGTTTGATTAGTGATCGAATGAGGAGCTTAAAACTCAATTTGTGCATGCGCACGACCAACCAATTCCCTGCAATATAAAAAAATTTCATTTTTTATATTTTGGTGGATTGGTCGCGTTCTATTCGTCGCAAAAGGTCAAAATTGGGCTATTTCGATTCGTTACCGTTTTACCTTTAAGCTTTGTTTCGGTATAATTTTGCGTATAATGCGCGGGAAAAAAGTTATAGGCGCGTAAAGTTGAAAAAATAAATTTTTTTCACTTTTTCAAAAAGTTTTTTTAAGAACTTTAAATTGACTCATTCTAGGCCAAAAACACCTCAAATGAACCTTGTAGAGGAGGATCAGGCGCGTATTTTAGAAAAAAAATCACCTCGATACGATGACTGGGCGCTCGGCAATTCACGCTCAAAGTTGCGCGTGCATTTGCAGCGCACATTTTCAAGTTGTTTCGCCGGTCGCAAAGCGCCCAGTTTTGACCTTTTGCGACGAATAGAACGCGACCACCAAAATATATAAAATGAAATTTTTTCATATTGCAGCGAATTGGTTGGTCGTGCGCATGCGCAAATTGAGTTTTAAGCTCCTCATTCGATCACTAATCAAACTATGAAAAAAACCCAGACAGTGTCAAAAGTGCCTTGCCATCAATGTAAAAATGTCTAACTTTACTGGACTATTTGTTTAAATCAAGTAGAAGAAAATTCGTCCACTCATCTCTCAACTCATCAATGACAATGTTGATTGGCAATGCATGAGCTATTTAAAGTACATCATCTAGGCAACCTATAGGCAACATAACTTTTGATTCATCTAAATCAGTTAATCTGTTGAACTTTAAACTTTGCAAAGCTTTTAAAAATCATTATTTAAAATAGTCTTTTTTAAAATGTGTTTTGTGGCTGCCATAAAATTTGCACCTATGATTTGAAAATCAAGATAGCTTCAGTAATATTGTTTCTATTTTTTAATTCAGTCTCTACGTTACCGCCACAAAATACCTCTTGGATGTTGACTAAATTCCCACTTTGAAAAATTATTTCTGATGAAATATTGCTGGGATTATCTCTTACTGTTTTTAGCACCTGATTTTTGCAAATTCTGTATAGTCCAGTATGTCCTGTTCTGTCGTGTGTTGAGGTTAGCTCAGCTTATACGCAAACGCAACGCATTGCTTGGTTTGCAGTGTGCATTATTACGAAGCTGTACTAGTACTGTTCACTTAAAAACTTACGTATGCCTCTCTCTCTCCCGCTCGTTGGTGTCAGTAATTATTATAATGCATTGATTGGGAACGAAAGGAATAATAATGCGCATCCCGGTCAGATCACCAGCTCCCCGCGAGACTGCGTGGTAAACAAAGAACGAAATCGGACGAAACTTATTGATTGTAGAATTTTAAAATTGATTTTGTTACAAATTATTAAAATCGCAAAAAAAGTGACTTAAAGTGACATTTTACAAAAAAAAAGAAGTGCCTAAAAAGTGTCTTACAAAAAGTTACCAAAACTCACTTAAGTGACTGCGCTGGGATCCTTGTTGATTATAAACTAACGATCGTGTGAATATGTAATTTTTATAAAACGTAACTTAGAACTTCATTTACAAATTACAGAATATGTGAATATGTAATTTTTATAAAACGTAACTTAGAACTTCATTTACAAATTACAGACGGGTGGTGGCCGCATTTCTCGAAGTAAGAAACGTGCAAACTAGGAGAAGTAATTGCATTTATAAATCTTCAATTCTGCGGTAATGGTTTCAGGGTACCGAGAATATCCACGATCATTCATTACCTCCCCGCATCTGTAATCAGGGGGGCCGTGCCGCATTCTATTTTGTACACATTCTTTAATAACTCCGGCCACTTTACGGCTCGTTTATCCGTAACAAGGATAATTGTGGCCCAGGGCCACCTACTTGCTTTTACGGTGTACAAAGGGAGGCAAACTTTACACACGACTTACTTAAGTTCGTTTCGTATTTTAATTAACGAGACTTTGACGACGACGAAAAGAAATTTTAATAAACATTTACTGGAAATCTAAATACATCCATTAGATATGGATCTATTTAATTTAATTTCTTGTTGTACATATAATTGTATCATCACCCATATTGTTAGTATCGTTATCCCACAATCATCAAATCGGTCCCTTTATATCATTACATCATCCAGTCGTGCATCCAGACGAAATTCTGAGCATGAGGGTTGACTAATAAGAAAAAAACAGTAAAAACAATGATATTATCTCAAATGTCCGTAGTAGTGAAACAAATGATCCCAATTAGTTCACCATTCGTCCACCTTAATTCCAATGTCCACAGGGATGAAATCCCTGGGCAGTAAGCGAGGAAAGAAGGAGGATATTAGTTCCTCAAGATATACTTCGTTGTTATGACTACGGGGATTATAACAGCACTTGTGCGAGTCGGATAAATATCGCTGAGAAAGAAACCAACATGGAAGTTGTAAAAAGATTAAATTATGAAAGAAGTGTTTTTACAATTACAAAGTATTATTTTTACAACAGATTATGAAGCGAAAATTAATCGTTAAATTCGTTACTGCAAACGCCAATATTTGTAATTTCTGTTATAAAAATCGACATTTAATTCTTCAGTAAATGTATATTTCGTCTAAAACTAAAAGTTTAGTTCATAGATATCATTTTGGGTTTGTAAGAAACTGCCGAAAAAGATTTCTCAAACTGAGAATAATATTCATTTTATTTACCCATTCGCTCCAGCAAAGTTGATTTAACGGACAGTAAACTTGTAAATTATACAAATAAACCGACCTCCATTAAAACTTACCCATCACCCGTAAGTTTTATGTTGTGCTTCTCGTCTGCTAAGTTCATAGTTTCACACGCTGACAAGTTTAATAAAAATTTAAATATGAATTCATTTTTATTAAGTTTCAGTCAGAATCATGCATAATTATAAATCATGGAAAAAGTGTGCGTCATCACAGTGGAGGGTTGTGATAAATAATGAATTAAGTTCAATCCTTACTAATTTTGCAAGATCGTATTGTTTAATACTTTCAATATTCCACTTCATTAAAAAGGTATACGTAGATGGTTTTTTGGTTATTTAAGAGAAATATCCCAAACACCAGGTATTACAATCATCATCAATTAGATTTATAAACAGTAATGGGCTTAATACTCCTCCATGTGTACTCCCTTTTTATTTACGAAATTTTCTTGTGTTCTGTTGCATGTTCGAATTTTATTATTTGTTTTCCTATACAATGAGGACAAAAAGTAAGGAATATTTAAAATAAAAACGAACTCAACCGGTTTTTTAAAAAACGCTGAAACAGGTAGATTTTTGATTTCAAAAATACACATTAATACGTGTGCGACTCACCTTCCGACTTTCATTTGTTTTGTAGTTATGACGTCATCACAAAAAATTTCAATGACATACATTTTTTTTAGTGGAATCCGATAGTGATTTTTCTACCCTTTATGACCGTGCAAAAAAGTCATAAGGTGGCACTAAAAAAATTCTGAGAAAAATCGATCTGAAAATTTAATGTTGGGTGGGATTAAAGTATGGAATATTTTTAAAAAAAGCGAACTCAACCGGTTTTTTAAGAAAACGCTGAAACAGGTCGATTTTATTTTTTAAAAATACACATTAAGGCGGCGCTTTACTACTCCTAAAACAGAGCATTTACAGCCTGTTTTAAATTAGAGATTATAGATTTATTTTTGCACGTAAAAGAACCAAATTTTACACATGCATTA
>JAFFZR010028993.1:0-10030 GCA_018397195.1 Lethrus apterus | reverse complement strand
CGGTATATTCGAACATTTGTTGTGAATTTTTTTCGTTGATTTGATTAAAATTTCTAGTTCGTGTTGAGGGTTATTAATTTTTTCTGCCTAAACTATGAGAAATAACGAAATGGAGCAAGAGACAAGAAATGTAGGTAACATATGTATCTATCAGCAAAAAAAGTTTCAAAAGTATTCATCAAATAACAAAAAAAGTGTGAGCTTCTTAAGATGTGGATGACTATTTTTTGACCACTTACAAAACAGGCAGAAGAGAAAATAACATGCCAAATAATGCTTTCTTTCAGTACAAATCCACATACCAAATTTTGCGGCTAAACGAAGCAACTTTGAATAGAGGTAAGTTGGGTTAAATCGTTCTATTTTGGGGACCTTTCGGGGACAGCCCGTATAATTGATGATAATTTCGACATTTCTATATAGATTTTCATCCTAAATACCTTTTTCTCTTCGTAAAAGTGCAAACTCTACGTAAAAAATAAGAAACTGGGTATATTTCCACGATGTATACTTTTTCTCGCCGATAGAGTGAAATATCGATGTCGATTAGGGCAAAAAAAATAAAAATGTTGTCATATGATGGCCCACTGCACTGAAACTACTGAAGCGACTAAAAAACAATGTTGGTAACATTTATTGGCGAGACGATTATCTTTAATTTGATATGCCGAACGGCGAGATTGATCGTTCCTAACTCGAAATATGCTTCAAATAATCAAACAATCTCCGAAAAAACAAAAAAAAATTAAAAATTCATATCTGGAAAACGTATCCATAAAAAAATGGTTTAATGCAATTTTCGAGTTTAGCGAGTCAAAATACACAAGAAAAATATAGTGGCACCTAATGCACAGAATTTTTTCTTTTAAATTTGTATACTAAGTGTAACGGTTTAGAAATTAATGTCATCAAATGCAATGTTATTTGGTAAACTATACTACATTATTTACAAATTTAAAACTTTCTCGATCAAATTCTATTAGAGATATACTCTTCGATAGCAAATTTAACTTTATTAACGGTAAAAATCAGCTTTTATCATCAGTTCTACATTTTGAATATTTGAAAATGGAAACTATTTGGATATGGCGTAGCTTAGGACTGAACTTTGCGATTTTGGTCATATTTCAAATTATTTTTTAGTCAAAATAGTAACCCATAGAACATACAGTAACCATAGCATATCAATTTGAAATAGGCGTTGTCAAATAATTTTTTGACAGCGGTAAATTAACAAAATTTTTCATAGATTTAAGAATTACAGGCAAAATATGTCTAAATCGGGAAGACTGGCAGAAGAGAACAAAATTATAAATAATCCAACAGGTATTTGCCTTGAAAATGAGTTTCATATCCGACCGAATTCTGTATTTTAGCCGAAAATTTAAAAAGTTTACCAAGTACTTCGAATTCGTTAAATCGCACAGAAAAAAATTTCGAAACAGCCAATCCGAATAAATTTAAAAACAAGTCCGCAAGATCGATGCAACTGACGCAGTCGGATGGTAGTCTCATCAAAGGAAACGAAAGTATTGGTTTGAAGCAGAAGCTAGTCAACAAAGTTAAAGCTTGGAACAATAAAGATGGTAAAACTCCACAAAGTAATGAGAATGTAGTGAAGGCAAGTATTCAACACACTATAATTAACATAAATATGTGAAGTGAAGTCGAACATGTAAACTTGCATTGATCGCTCACATCATCCAGACTAACGTTAGTTTCTGAGTTATAACCCATCGTCAGTATGGCTATTGTGAATAATTTAGGGGCCGATAAGAATGCGACCACCTGATGTTACGGCCACTCACCGCTAGGTGGAGTGCGTACGTATCAGGCGAGAATACATGTGGAATAGTAATTAAAATAAGCGATGAACATTACAAAATTACAACATATTAAATCATAAATCTTTTAAACAGGATGCGGCTGAACTTATAACGGATTTTGAAGGGCTTACCTTATCTCCAGATGCTTCTGAAGATAATTTATTCAAATCTGATTGGTTAAGAGCAAAAGATAGTTTAGAAAACTTACTCAGTCCAAGAAATGATAAGGTACAACAATTTATGTTTCGTCACGTTTACTATGTACATTTTTTTTAGAATGAAATTGTCAATTCAAAATCTACACATTTCCCATCACAAGAAAAAACGATTTTGAACGAATCCCCTTGTTCAGAATCACAATTAGGAAACAGCAAGGCGATAAACTCAGTTTCTAAAGTTCTGGCATGGGATCCATGGGATAAATTAGGCAGAAAAAATAAAAAAGAGAATAAGGTGAATTCAACGAGACAATCAATCAAGAATAATTTTTCATTGCAGAGAAGAAAATTTGAAAAGTCCTCACCTGAAAATACCATGCCTCGCACTAACAAAGATCACACATCGGGAGATGAAATAAGGAATGAAACTTTAAGTAACGGTGATGTAAACCAAGAAAATGATGAATATTTGCAAAATTATGAATATCAGCCATATCAAGGTAGGAATATAAAAGCTGTAGAATTTACTAATGAAGTCATGGTTGTCTACATAACTGGTGATGAAGTAGTTGGTGAATCGACCGAGCCTTTGAAAAAAGAATTGGAACAGCAAATTCGAAATAAAGAAATGAGGAAAGGTCACTGTCCCACTACTTTGTTCAGTAAAAGAAACTTTGACGAGGACTACATGTCTGCGTGGTTGAAAAAATAATGTTTATGTTCAATTAAATATCGATGTCAATTGATCATTTTTAAATTAAAACAGATTTTACAACATTTTTCAGTGTAAAATGATATTACATTGTATGTAATACATGTAGATTCAAAACTCGGAAAAAGGAATGTCGAATTAGGTGAATTTTCAATAATACATAAATAAAAAATATTTTATTAATGTTTAACTATTTACATTTTTTAACAAATTAAATTAAACTTTTAGATGAAATTTTCCATAAAACCAATTCTTTCACTCTGTCGTATTGAAAATATTGAGGAAAATCTATGGGTATTTGTTCGATGTTAACACCTTTTAGTTTTTGTATACAGTCGAGAAAATATTCATAGCACGGAGCACAAGTTTCACAATCGGCCAGAGTGAACACATAACGCTTTTCAAGTGCTATGTATGCAACACGTTTGGAAGGAAATGACAACAATTTTTCGATGGTGTCCACAAAACCTGTTGTTATCAAATCATCGTAAACAACTGCAAAAAAAATTATACAATAAAACAGATAAAAATTCCAATAAGTACAACATAGAAATGAGGTTTGCAACGAGTCCTAAAACTAATACATTTTTTATGGAGATATTTTTTTTTTATTCCTGGTTATTCATTTGTTTCTCATCAGTCACATATAAATCATAAAACTTACCATCTGCAGCCAATATAATGTGTACATCTGATAAAATATTACTTATCTCAGGACTGAATTTCTTACAAAAGAAATCCAGTTCCAAAACAGTGATGGGAAATTTGATTATTTTTTTGTTTCTTTCCACATTGCTCTTAATTAAGTTTAAAATATCTCCTTTATTTATATCTGAAAAATTTGATAATTTTAATAATTATTCCAATATACAATTAGCTTTTCTCGTCAATTTATGACAAAATATAATTAATAGAAAAATTAATATAAATTTAAATGTTTAAGTTCAAAATTACCTGTACAAACAACAGAATTATACATTGCAGCAACGATGCTTGTTAACCCGACTCCAGAACCAAGTTCCAACACTATACTTCCTTCCCGTTCATTGTTCTCATTGTAAATAAACCAATCGGCTAGCAAGAAAGCACCTCGCCAGATCTGTTGCCCAACAAGATTCAGCAATGTGCTTTTGCTATGTTCTAAAATTTTCAAAATCACCTCATTTACAAACACAAATTTTAAAATTACAGACCAATATCAATTTCATAAACATTTGATTTTCTTTCGACTACAAAATCTCCATCAGAGTCCAACTGCGGAGCCACTGTACGAATAAATTTAAACTTAGATACCACATCTAAAACATATTAATGTAAAGGGATAATGTAAAATGTAAATCGTACTCTCGGTTGATATGATGGGTTTAATTTTTGTTGTATAATCATACTCGGAATACAATTCTGATGTTACTTTATAGTCTCCGTCTCCCATTTTAACAAATAAATGTAAAATATTTCATCTTTACTAAAAATAAAATAGAACAAACTATTAATAACTTGAAACATGAACTAATTTTTAAGGTTATAAATTGCTTATAAAATATATTTATACATTGCGTATGTCGAGCTTGAATGTATTAATACAACTTGGAAAAATATAAAAATTGTATATATATTTGGTTAGTTAGAATTTTTATGAGTATATTTATTTAAATTTTGGCACCGGCTGATACCTATGACAATGGCCATGTGCAGCCGGGGTCAGCGCTATGACAGCAGCCAATCAACGCCAACGTGCCGTCATTTAATTGGCATTCAATTGGCTGCTGTCATAGCGCTGGCCAAGCAATCACCCATCTAAACATGGCCATTAACTGAAAAAAAATAATGCCAACTTTAAAAATTAGTTAATAAAACTACATGCTAAAACATCATAGAAAAACATAAGTACAAGCTTTTAGATTAATATAAGTGTTGTTTTCTACTTGCCTTTAAATAACATAATGTATTTATTTGAAAACATGTAAAATTTGCAACTAATGTCAATGTAAGACGTGTTTAAATTCATTTCGATATAGCGCATTTTCAACCAATAGCAGTCACACACGATTTGTGCCACGTTGTTTGATAAACTACCTCTCTCTGTCCGAAAAACACCATTCGTGTCAGTCAGCCATCAGCTCTCCGTCAAAGTCGGTTATTGAATTACAAAATGTATTTATTTTCAATATGTTGTGTGGTTTTCGCGTTAGCTTCGCAAGCACAAAGCGAAGATATAAAAACCGACGAAGGCGTTTTGGTATTGACGAAAGACAACTTTAAAACCGTTATTACCGAAAATGAATTCGTTCTGGTTGAATTTTGTAAGTATAAATTGTAGATCATAAATATCATCCTTGCCAGATAAAGTAGAATAATTACATCCGTTAATATGATACTACCACATATAAACGGATGTAATTAATTGCAGGATTATTTCACCAACACAAAAACTTTATTTCTTCTGTTAAATTAATCATTTACATGTGTTGGGTTAATAACCTTTGTAGGTTTGTCCCATAACTCGACCAAATTTTAATAATCAGTGTAATATTTTACTTTTAAAACATAAGTTGGCTATAAAATTTAGAAATAAATTTTAAAAAAATTATTTATAATGTTTGCCACAAGATAAGATAATATTTTAATTATTTTTAAGACACGTATACCCCATGCATAAATTGATAAGGCCACACTTGCAATTTTAACTGTTGAAAACACCAATCATATTTATAAATAGCTTGCTTAATCTATATGTATACCTTATTGAAGTTTAATAACGGAAATGTCTTTTAATTCATAGATGCACCATGGTGTGGTCACTGCAAAGCTTTGGCTCCAGAATATGCAAAAGCTGCACAACAGCTGGCTGAAAAGGAATCACCAATTAAATTAGGCAAAGTGGACGCAACAGAAGAACAAGAATTGGCAGAGCAACATGGTGTAAGAGGATATCCAACACTTAAATTCTTCAGAAATGGTAGCCCGTCTGAATATGGTGGTAAGTAAATATTTGAAGCTTTTTTCCATTTATAATTTCATTCTAAAAAAAAATGTTATACAGGTGGCCGTCAAGCTGATGAAATTGTCAACTGGCTCATAAAGAAAACTGGACCCCCAGCGAAAGACATCAAAACGATAGAAGAGGCTAAAGAATTCATCGAAGGGAACAATGTAGCCGTTGTCGGTTTCTTCAAAGATCAAACTTCCGATGAAGCAAAGGCTTTCTTAGCAGTTGCAGCTTCAATCGACGATCAACTTTTCGCCATCACATCTGAAGAAAGTATTTTTGGCGAATATGAAGCCAAATGCGGTTCAATCATATTATTTAAAAAGGTATCTATCATTTATAATAAAATTATTGTAATTTTTAACTAAATATTTACAGTTTGATGAGGGAAAGGTTCTATTTGAAGAAGATTTAAATGAAACAAATATCAAGAAATTTGTCACACAAAATTCATTACCACTCCTCGTTGAATTTAATCACGAAACCGCCCAGAAAATCTTTGGTGGTGATATCAAAAGTCATTTACTACTTTTCTTGGCTAAAGGTGAAGATCACTTCGAAAAAATTTCTGAAGCAGCTAGAAGTGTTGCAAAACCTTTCAAAGATCAGGTATTGTTTGTTAGTATTGATGCTACTGAGGAAGATCACCAACGTATCCTTGAATTCTTTGGAATGAAAAAGGAAGAAGTTCCAGCAGCACGTTTAATTAAACTTGAAGAGGACATGGCAAAATATAAACCAGAGAGTAACGAATTGACGGCAGATAGTTTAAAAACTTTCGTGCAAGATTTCCTAGATGGTAAACTCAAGCAACACCTCTTGAGTCAGGCTGTACCTGATGATTGGGACAAATCACCTGTTAAAGTTCTTGTTGCTAGTAACTTCGACAGTGTTGCATTAGATCCCGCTAAGAATGTACTGGTAGAGTTCTATGCACCTTGGTGTGGACACTGCAAACAATTAGCTCCTATTTACGATAAAGTAGGTGAACATTTTGAAAGCAATGACGATATTGTAGTAGCCAAAATTGATTCGACTGCAAATGAATTAGAACATACCAAAATTACAAGTTTTCCTACTATTAGATTGTATTCGAAAGGCGAAAATATTGCTATTGAATACAATGGACCAAGAACGTTCGAAGGTTTAACAAAGTTCTTAGAATCTGGTGGTGTTGAAGGTGCTGGTGTAGAAGAAGCCGAAGAAGAGACTGAAGATGATGACACACCAAGAAAAGATGAATTGTAAATTTTACGTATTTAGTTAACAATCGATTTATTATTGTTCGTTTACATAAATAATTCTGTTGATATTTTTGTACTCTTTCATTCTGTAAAGTAATTTTTTCGTTTGTAATTTAATCTTCCATGTAACTGTAAAAATGTGTGCGTTGAAAAACATATGCCTCTTTTTTTAGAGGTTGTGAGACAGGTTGTGTGCATCTGCCATATATATATATTTTTTTGTACTTTTTGCATAAAATTCACATTTTTTACATTTCATGATTTGTAAGTTTTTTGATGCCAGTTAACTTAAAAATACTGTAATAAATATTTCCTTTGATTTTATTTATGGTTACATAAATTGGCAGGTTTTATGTATGATTGCATTTTTTAGAGTGCTTAGTGATGTACTATATATACATACGAATATTTTGTCAGCATGTCGAAGGAATAAATTATTTCAAAATTTTGAAATACGATTAAATTGTTTTATTTTACATGTATGTTTTAAAGATTAAATACAGGATGTTTGCTAAACATGCGGCAAAGATTCAGGGGGTTACAACAATAGTTCGAAAACACTATTAGTTTAACCGTAGATTTCATACGTTTCCATTGTTACGTTTCATTTTCTGTCTTTGAATGTTTTCAAAATTGATTGCATCTCGTATTTTCGTTTGATTTTTTTAATGAGGTTGTCTAATATGTATCGCTATGCGAGATGTGAAGTATTTTTTTTTATTCCGAAAAGCTTTGAAAAAAGCCCTGTATCTTCGAAACAAATTATCTCCGAAAATCATCGTAGAACAAAAAATCTTAAAAAGCCTAAGCAATAACCCTCTAAACTTTTGCCGCATGTTTAGTAAACACCCAGTATATTGAGAAAAAAAAGTCGAACGGGAATGGCCAAAAAATGCTCAAATTTTTTCAAAAAAATACTCAAATTTTTTCCAAAAAATGCTCAATTTTTTTACAAAAAATGCTCAACTTTTTCCAAAAAATGCTCAAATTTTTTTTTCAAAAAATTCTCAAATTTTACGCAATATAAAGATTAATAAGTAAATTTTGAAATGTTGAAATCGCTCCCCTAATTGTTTTACAGCAAAAACATATTAGGAATTAGGATTTTCTGTGAAGCATTTTGTTATCATATTCAAAATATTTCACTTGCCAGACACGAGAAAATTGCGAAAAAATCCTAGTTGGTCCTAGTTTATGCTGAATCAAGTAATATTACATTTTCAAAATTTTTACTATCAAAACTATGCCCAGGGGGTCTAATTCAAATTGGAATTGCTTCAAAATAGTATTTTTCATATAAACGATTGCAACCAAAGAATATCCACTGTAATTGGGTTGCGTTATTTTATATAACTGGACTATGACCTCTGTACTTTACAGTTTGATTATTATTGGATTATACAAATTAAATATTAACATAGAACTTTATTTTCAAGAGTTTTATAAAATATGGCTCTTAGAGGTGTGTTCAAATCGCGTTTAATTTATAACAGTTTTAGAGCTTATAGTACGAGTGAAAAGTTAATAGATGTTTCTGTTAATGACAAAACTGGTATTGCATTGGTTACAATGCAAAGACAACCGGTAAATAGTTTAAATTATGAATTGCTTAAAGAGTTGGGAGATACTCTCGATGCCTTGGAAGACAATAAAGCAAGGGGTATGATATTAACATCGGTAATTTTATTTGTTGCAACATAATAACATAAATACTGAATAAGATTTATTTTAGGCATTGAAAACAATCTTTTCGGCCGGGTTAGATATCATGGAAATGTATAAACCAAACCCCGACAGAGTAAAATTATTTTGGACTACTTTGCAAGACACCTGGATGAAATTATACAGCACACCATACCCTACAGTTGCTGCGATTAATGTGATTATTTTGTAATATATAGCATTATTTTATATTTATTTTGTAGGGTCATTCACCTGCCGGTGGGTGTTTGTTAGCTATGAGTTGTGAGTATCGAGTTATGGTAAATAATTATACTATCGGTTTGAATGAAACTCAGTTGGGTATTGTGGCACCATTTTGGTTTGCTTCTACGTTGAAAAATACTATTGGTAATAGAAACGCAGAACTGGCACTTACTAGTGGTAAACTATTTAAAACAGATGAAGCAATAAAAATAGGATTAATTGATGAGGTTGCTACAGACAAAGATGAAGTTCTTGTAAAGTCTGAGAAATTTTTCCAAAGATATGCTAAAATACATCCACTTGCTAGAGCTATGACAAAATCGCTACTTCGAGGAAATGACGTTCAGGTAACTATATACAATGCACTCCTAAAGTTCGGAATAAATTCACTAAAAGCGAAATAAAATATTTTCGAAAAAAATCCTCGTACAGGTTGATTTTATTTCCATGATAGTCGACTTTCAACCGTCATTTGTTTTTGAGTCGTCAATTTTTTTTAAATGGTAACCCCCATTTTTTCTTGATTTTGAGAGATCTTTTTATTATAAAAATCTTGCCATCTTACATAAGAAAATTTGCGAGCAAGTCACAATTGAATGTTAGAAAACGTAAATTTTATTGTAAACAGAAACTCATTGCAAATACATTTATTAAATTAAGTGTTCGAACTGCCATTCACCAACTTCTTAACAATACGCAAGTGTGCATAGAAATTCTTCTTTTACATTTTGAATCACTTCCGGGCTTATTTTGAACATTTCATCTCTAATATGATGTTCTAGTTCAGCTAAATTTTGTGGTCTGTTGACGTAGACCTTGGACTTTAAATAACCCTATAAACAAAAATTTAGGCGTGTAAGATTTGGGGATCAAGAGGGCCATTCTATTGGTCCTCACCTGTCAATCCTCCTCCTCAGATAGTAAATGTCCAGAAAATCTCAAACAGGACGCACATAGTGCGCCGTCTTGCTGAAATCATATGGAAGGTCAGTGTCAATAGGTCTGTTTGGTATCCTGAACTAGTGTACACTGGTGCAGACTTTTTTGAAATTAAACATTTATTACAAATTGATGCTGTTACTTAAATTCTTTTTGATGAGCTGAATAAGTGTAAGTAGTGTTAAGCTACATTCACTCAAAATTTAGTTCGAAAAAGTGCACGGATTGCATTTTGT
>JAFFZR010028992.1:0-10031 GCA_018397195.1 Lethrus apterus | reverse complement strand
GTATGCCATTGTAATCAGTGGAAAAAACTACATATTTTTGATGTATTTACCAACATCGTAGCTTCTCTACTAACGAAGTTACCCCATGATCGGTGACCTGTATTAATATCGTCGTAGCTCTTTTGTTTTTCATTTCTGGGATATAAGAAGATTTTGTGCAAAATTTCATTTTCTACCGATTGCTACATAAATATACAGGTGTTCCATTTAAATAATCTAATTATCTGAGTTGGCTCTGAAATGTGATGCGCAATTGTTTTTTTTGTGTGAAGCGTTGTAATCAGCGGAAAAATCACTGTATCTTTGCTAATTTAACCGACTCTGTAGCTCCAAAAATAACGAAGATAGCAATAGTGCGCAGATAACTTTGAACACCCTGTATAGGTTGTACGGATTGGGTTCGCTCCGTGATTGACATTAAAAAGGCCAAAAAGGAATACAATCACGGGGCCCAACGGTCGGGCCTGTGACAAAAGGCACTAATGTCACCCCTTCTCGCTGGCTCTGATCAACATTCAAACTTACTAGACATATTAACTGTCAAGTTTTGACGACAATTGTTAGCATCGATTACAACTGGCAAACCCACTTGTTGATATTAACTTAAGCATCAACAAGCGAAGCCAATGTGCCCTCAATCGTCCCAACTCGCTGGTCAGTATTAACTGTTTAATGAAAATAATTATGAGCTTTAACAAGGGCAGCCAATGCAGGGTGGCCATACATAAAGCATTTCGCTGTATTGTCCGTAATTATAGCAAGCTGTACAGCATACATGAATGTACAGCAAAACGTTCAGTATTCAATTCAGCATGAATGTACAGCAAAACGTCCAAAATTCAACACGAATGTACAGCAAAACGCCTTTTGAATTTTAATTACAGAGCGAACCCAACCCACATCTCATATATCCATACATCGTTGTACTCTAAATGTACTCTGAATAATACCTTTTAAATTTCAATTACGGAGCGAACCCAACCATACGTCAGTATTTCTAACTATATACATATTCAATTCGACAAAGGGGAGCGGGAATTTGAATGTGTGTAAATGCAGAATTAATAGATTGGAAATCTGGTCACCCTAAGGCTTAGGCAACTCTCTAACTCTCTTGTCAGTATTAACTGTCGAAGAAGTCGTGAATATCAACAGACAAAGCCTAATCAACTGTCACTAACTTGTCAATATGTTAGCATTAATTGTCAATAATAACTGTCACATGATGTTTCTGACATATTAATTGTCATTTGCCAGAAGAGAAAAATAAACGTCATGTGTCACCGCTACATGTTTTTTTTCAAAGTGTGACGTTCATATTAACTGTCAGTTGTTAAAAAATATAGCCAATTTTAAACTTAGTAAGATTTTCCCCACCAGTTTAACTGTTGTTTTTCAAAAACTAAATAAAGTCATGCGTTAGCGTTAACTGTAATTAGCAGTATACTGACATCTGTACACGTTAACTTTAAACATTTTACGATGAATTTTTCTGACGTTTTAACTGGTCAGGAAAAGAAAAACAAACGTCATGTGTCATTGATAAATGTCATTTGTCAATGTGCATTGACATTTGTTCATATTAACTGTTGTTAAAAAAATTGAAATTTGAAACTTTTATGTAGGATTTCCCCCACCAGTTTTAACTGTCGTTTTTCGAAAAAGAATGAAAAAAGCCATGTGTTAGTGTTAGCTGTCATCTGTCATTAGCAGTCCACTGAGCTGAACCCCATGGAAAATTCAAAGAAAATTTTTCTTGAATTTTATTGGCTAGTAAATGATACGGATCCATTGGGGAATCAGTCTGACATCTGTAAATGTTAACTTCTCAGAATGAAAAAATCCAGCAAGTCTATCGTTTAGGTCAGTCAGATTTTTATTTAATTTTAATTTTTCAATTTTGACAAATCGCCGCCGACGTCATTTAACAATTTGAACTATGGAAGCGATCATCGACAACGTTGATTGTTGCTATGGAAACGATCATTGTAACGTTGTATCCATCGAATGTTGCAACATTGTTTCCATGGAAGTCGTTCATTTGTGTTACAACTTGGGTTTGCTCCCGTTTGCAAACGTTTCGTATTTTTAAAGTCGTCTTCAGGGCCATCGTGACTGAAAACAAAAGAAAACCCCGTGCGATTTAAACAAAAAAGAATCGAAACTTCGCATTTCGGCGAAATTAAAAACAAAAGAACATCTACCTTTTATTGTGATTAAAAAATATCATATAGCAACAACACGACCAACCGGAAGCACAACGCGAAGGAGGCGTTTCTCTCAAAAAATAAAACATTCGATGATTCATTTCAAAAAGCGTTGCATTTGTTTTCGTTGTACGGTCATTTTGTAGTGTGCGTCTTCGGACTTGTCCAACAGGGAATCCAACTTATCGACGTGTTTATCCAACGCACGCGTCAAGTCGCTTTTCCTTTGCAATTCGACGTCCAACGTTTGTTTGGGAATTTCCTCGTTCGTGTTCTGTTTCGGTTCGGCGGAATCGCCGTCTTCGATTTTGGTGGCCGCGACGTCCTTCGAGCCGACGCTCCCCAACCTATTTCTGACGTAACTCGTCAGGGAACTGCATCTGTACTAAAATCGAATTGAAAACACGGATTGGGGAATCCTAATCGGACTTACTTTGAAATTGCTGATTTTTTTCTGCGTCACCGACAAGATGCTGTTCAATTCGTCGAGTTTTCCCGCGACGTTCTTCAATTCTTCTTGTTGATGCTCCGCCGCCTAAGATTTGTTTTTTTTTCTGTAATTTTAATTTAAACGCAACATGGGACGTACTTGTAAGTTTTCCGTGTCCACCGCCTCGCCCTCGACGAGCTTCATTTGTTCGGCCTTTTTCCTTGTGAATTCATCGAAATTTGGTCTTTCGATGCCGAGGAGTTCGGCCCTCATGCACTCGTATTCGTACGTACCTTCGGCCATCGCGCGATACGTGTACTGCGTAATACGTCAGGTTTGAGTTGGCAGCGGTTGGTATCGCTGGAATTATGGATTTTTGCCGCAAACTGTCAAAATTAAAATTTTGTTGCGTGATGACAATTTTCAAGGGTTGATTTTATGCAAATTTGTTGATTGATTAAACAACTGCTAGAAAAATACACATTTAAAATGCTCACGCCTATATTCAATGATCACGTGATCACCGATAGATAGATTTGTAAAATTTTCTTGGTAAAATTGTCACAGTTTTAATTTGATTAATTTGCCAGTTTTACAGGTAATTTTAATTTGATAATTGATTTTAATTTGACAGCTGTCATCGTCAATTTCGTTCTATCGTTGTTTGAGCAAATCGGTGTTTTTTTTTAATTTGACAGTTAAATTTAATTAGGTTAGCTAGATTTTATTTGACAGCTTTGAAAGCTAGTTGTGATTTAACGGATTTGACACACTTAATCTTGACAGATGATTTCATGTTAACAGTCGAAAATTACGGGGTACGGGGTGAATCTGCACAATCGAAAAAAAAAAACATTTTTTGGTAATTTTTAAATATTTGACAATTTTCAAAAATTGACATTTTCACATGCAATTTGAAATTTTTGATTGTAAGTATAAATTGTTTTATAATGACACTTTTTTTTCTGTTGACATTTGACAACGTTTAACCATGCAGTATTTTTGACATTTCCTTGGTTAAACAATTTTATTGACAACTTTGACAGTTTTCATTGCTTTGATATTTTTTAATTTTTGACATTTTCCAACGAAAAAAATTTTGAGTGTTTTTCAACATTTGCGTATTACTAATTATTTTTAACTCCGCCACTGGATTTTGTATGTTAATTAAAAATGCCGCATTTACAATTCCAACTATATGTATATAACATAGAGCAATTTTTTATTTATAAACATTTTTGACAGATTCAACTTTTGACATTTTTTTGAAATTTTATGCTAATGGGGAATTTTGTGTCATAATTTGACGTTGTTTTGACGTTACTGTCATAATTTTTATGACCATTTCAAAATTATGAACATTTTCAAACTATTAGTAACTCCGCCACTGGTTTTTTTCCTATTAATCTGACAAACTTTACTTTTGACAATTTTAAGTTTTAAACAATCGTCGCCACGTTTCTTACCTAAACAACCTTCTGCAAGCGCGTTTACAAATTATGTATGTAATAAATTTAAGTATAAAAAAATTATAAATGTTTGTAGGTATTTAGACATTTTGACATTGTTGGGTTGGTCAACCTGTTTTGAAATAAACAACAAGTTGACCAACCCAACATTGTCAAAATTTCAATGTGGGAAGTTTATATTTAGGGGTTTTTAATCATTTTTTAAATATTTTCAAAAGTTAAGGTTCTATTCCTTAAAAAACACTGACAAGTTTCACATTGGAAAATTAGACGAATCCGAGCGTCGCATATTTTTTGCAGTGGTAGGTTGGTCAACCTGTAAAATTGAGAAGTTTGAAACGTCAATAGAAAACGTTAATCCAAGTAATTCGGTGCCGTCGTTCAATTCGCGAATTAAATAGCGCGAAACGTTTTAATTTTAATTTAATAATTTATGCGTGACGTTTCCGTGAACGGATGACATCTGTCGGATCGAACGAAAAGGTAAAAACCGCAAAAAAAACTAGTCGGCGGCGTTTCTTAAACGTCAGTGTAATTGTTTACGTCAAATTGTGTGCGCAGTTTTCTCCAATTGTCGCCGAAAATCGTGATTTTTAAGCGACTTCGAACCGCTTTGTATTTCGCGCTTGCGCGTCGCCTTGTTTCCCCGCCAAGTAAATTACAATCGTCAAAGGTGTGTGTGCTGTCAAAAATTCAGTCAGTCCGTAAGCGTCCATTACGATAGAGGAACGTCTCCGCTTCGCAGTGTTCATTAAAAGACGTCCGAGCTATTTGCATACAAAAATAAAGAAAAAACGCACCGTGTAATGGCTTTTCTGCGTCAAGTGGTCAGAAATAGTGTGAATTGTAAGAAATACGGCTTCAATTTGAGTAATTTATCCGACGGTAGTTTTAGTAAGATAAATGTTCAGCAAACCGCTTTGAAATCGACTGCGGCTACCGGTGCATTGATACAGGATAACACAGCGGCCCCCTTGGGGTCGACACCGCCGAAGGATCCCCTCGACATCACCTTTGAAGATGCAAAGGCCGCATTCAAAAGCAAGACGACATGGGAACTTCTTCGAGCCTACATCGTTTACACCTTATGTTCCTTCGAGACGCTGGTTGAGCATAACATGAAGGTGAGTTTCGATCAATTTTCTTCTTGCACGTTACATAATCGGCCGGATATCGATCGGGCGCTTCGGTATTCCCACCGCTTTATTGATTTTTCCCCCTTGATGACGTAACGCCACCGACCGTATTACGGACCCTCCGGAGGAAATGCGCCGCCGATACGCGATCAAAAAAACGCACACGCATCGAAATTTCCGAATTGCATAAGTCCGGGCCCCTAACGGCTATTTTCGGACGGATCTAAAAATGAATAGCGTTTTAACCTCAAAATTTCGCATTTTGAGATGCGTTTCCGTTGTTGTTTGTGCTGCCGGTGCACGACAGACTGCTCGGAGACTTCTTATCTTTTATTGTTATTTTCTCGTTTGCTTATTGATTGATAATTTCGACGAGTCGCGTGCGCGAAGTCGTTATCGTTTTATGTTTACTTGTGCACTTGATCGGAATTCCGGAAGAGTTTTAGGATTCGTGCGTTGTGGGGATTGGGAAACGTTCCGAAATTGGAACGCCGCCACTGGGTCGATTTTGCGTTTGTGTGGGGCGAATGGTGTTAACGCGAATTTGTTAATTGTGATGGCACGGCTTCCTCTGTACGAAGTCGCCGTAGACTCGTTCGCCTTGACTGCTTTTGACAGTTGGATTTTTGATCAAAGGTTGTTTTGTCGTTGTTTTTGAAATGGTAGAGTTTTGTTTGTGTGTTCATGATGACTATCCGAGTCGTATGTATACAGAGTGAGCAACTGGAAGTGACCACCACGTGACCACATACGTCACAAAAATAGTGTATTTTTTTGTTTTACTGCTACCCATACTGCTTATTGTAGTTACGTTCTGTCATCTGTCATTTAACGTGTTTGAAAGCGCTAGTTTTTATGTTTCTCCAAATTATTTCTGTATTAAATGTATTCTTTTAAAAAGCAATTTATTTTTCTAAGTAAAAAAAGAATTCATTTTGAAGGTATACAAGTACTGATCAAGCTAATAATTTGACAGTTCTATTCTTTTAAGGTTATATTTATAAAATTTGAGGTCACGTGGTGGACACTTCCAATTGCTCACTCTGTACTTTCCTTCGTTTCGGAGATGCCGCGTTCCTATTGTTTATCACCGGCAGATGGGGCGACGATGACGAATACGCGATAAGAGCACGCGTAAAATACAGTGTGAAAGAGAGAAGTGAATATAGTAACTTTAATTGTGAGAGAAGTGAATATGGTAACTTTAATTGTGAGAGAAGTGAATATAGTAACTTCAATTGTTAGAGAAGTGAATATAGTAACTTAAATTGTCGTTTCTTTGTTTACAGAGAAACATATTTTTGTACTTTCACCTGAAGAATAATAAATTGCTCGTTATATATTTATTGCTTGATAAAGATTACGAAACACATTTTTATATTTATTATATTTGGTGTGTTGTATTAAATATATTTTATTGCACAACTCGAGTTTCAATTTGGTTGCACGCTCAAGAAAGAAAAAAAAAAGATAGAGATTTAATAAAATCTTTATAGAATAGTTGGTAGATTCATTACCAAGATCTTTTCTAATATTAAGATCTCCCTCTATTAATCCACTCTTACGCCGAAGAAAACTTTTTTAAAAAAATATATACCTAGTAATAATATTTATTTGGTATTTTCAAGCGTAGCGTATGCGATTTAAATTTACAATTTTAACGTTGGATCATATAATCAATTAATTGATTTTCTGGCCGCACCCACCTGAATTTGCCATGAGAGAATCCATTTATAATTTGTAAAGTCATATTTAATGTTGGGAAATTGTTATATTAAACAAATTGATTAATTTATCTGATATCTTGTTACAAATTATTTAATTAGAATTTGCGTTTAATTGTCTCGTGCTTACATCGTGTCTACGTGCTTAATCAGGTACGAATATAATTGGCACATAATTAGCACGGTAACGCGCCAATGCAATGTCGCTAATAATGTCGCTTTCATGTCGAACACATCTCGAAACAAACAAAGTCGTTTAATAAAAGTATGGCGATTCCAATTTCAAACATAAATCATGTCGAGCAAATTCTCTCTTTCCTTTTCGACGGGCAAAATTGATTTACACGAAATAAAAGAATATTTCAAACCGATACAAGAGAATACAATACGTGCGACATGTATGGCCTGTGCTAAAGTGCATCGAAACTTTACTCGCGGTGAGATAGTACAAGAATTATTTCCAGAGTTATGGCTAGTGACTATAAACATTAACAGTTAGCGATGTTTGCTGCATCTAAAAGCTCCGTTTGGATTTTCAGTTGAATTCTGTTGTATGCGTTTTCGATTAAATTAGAGTTTATGTGTTTCAAGTTTTACGACGTTTGCTTTTCTTTATTGCTTATAGATTCGGCGACAAATATCCCTAGACTTAATTAAGGTTTGATTACAAAGCTAACAAAAATCATGAGGTTTTTGTAAAATTTCGTAACTTCGTAACTAACGTTATCGGTGTTATTCTTACAATAAATCAGGTGAAAAATATTTTTTTCGTTCATAAAATTTGTTGTTAGTTTTATACTTTTCATTTTAAAAGTAACACTAAAAATTTGGGTATTTTATTGAATAACGTTTACTATAATTTTTACAAATTCTGGTGTGTTGTTTAAAACTTTTTCGTTCAATTCAATCAAATTGAAATTAAAACACTAAATGAAACATTACAAATGTTAAAAAACTCCAAGTCCATTAACTTGGATTTTCTTGCCTAATACTTGCCCTCCGGCGATCGAAACTTCTCAATGTGTTCTCATTCATTAATCGTTGTATATATTTTGAAAATTTGCATTTAGAAAAACATACACTAGATTAATGAAGACCCGCTGGAATGTTTGTTCGTCGATAAAAGAAGGAGCAGACATATTTGTTATAGGAAGAGAAGACGTGGGGAAAAACCGCCGAGAAAGGTTTTAGAAGAGATGAAACGACAAGGAGGAAATGGAAACATTATTTGTATATCGAGAAAAAAAAATATACATGTGAACAAGAACTTTTCTATGAACACAGAATGGGGCAATATAAAACATAGTATCAATAACACAGCACAAAATGTATTAGGAAGAATACAAAAAAGAAAAATGACTTGAGGACTGCGAGATGGCACTAAAGGAGAAAGGGGAAATGAGGTTAAAATGGCTAAAAACAGGCAAGGAGGACTAATAACTGTATTAAGGAAACCAAGCACAACGTTAACGAAATGGAAGAGACATACTTTAGTTAAAAATTAATGAATGACCTTGAAAAAACCAATAAAAACCAAACTAAGTTGTATCAACATGTAAGAAAACAGAACAGGAAAAGAGTGACTACAAATATCGAAACTGAAAAATGGGGGAAAAATTTGAAACATTTGTTGAATGTCAAGGATGGTGAGCCAAAAGAAGAATATAGAAGACCAAATGATACCATCAATAGAAGAGTAAAACAGAAAAATGCACCTGCATCTGACGATATATGTGGTGAATAAATAAAGAATGGAAGAAATGACTTTAAACAACGATTATATACAGGGTGTTCAAAGTTATCTGCTCACTATTGCTATCTTCGTTATTTTTGGAGCTACAGAGTCGGTTAAATTAGCAAAGATACAGTGATTTTTCCGCTGATTACAATGCTTCACACAAAAAAAAACAATTGCGCATCACATTTCAGAGCCAACTCAGATAATTAGATTTTTTTAAACGGAACACCCTGTATATTTATGTACCAGTCGGTAGAAAATGAAATTTTGCACAAAATCTTCTTATACTACTATAACCCAGAAATGAAAAACAAAAGAGCTACGACCACATTAATACAGGTCACCGCACATGGGATAACTTCGTTATTAGAGAAGCTACAGTGTTGGTCAATACAACAAAAATGTGTAGTTTTTTCTACTGATTACAATGGCATACTCAAAAAACAATTGCCAGTCGCATTTTCGAACTGCTTGCTTTGATACTCATTTACTTATTTTATATTAAAATTTGGCCTTTCATCTTACGGTTGTACTATTAGAAGAGTATTCTATGTAAAATTTAACTTTCTATCAATTAAAATATACAGGATGTCTCATAAATTTTTTTTGTTAGTTCGAAAATGCGACCCGCAATTGTTTTTTTGAGTATGCCATTGTAATCAGTAGAAAAAAACTACACATTTTTGATGTATTGACCAACACTGTAGCTTCTCTAATAACGAAGTTATCCCATGTGCGGTGACCTGTATTAATATCGTCGTAGCTCTTTTGTTTTTCATTTCTGGGATATAGTAGTATAAGATTTTGTGCAAAATTTCATTTTCTACCGACTGCTACAAAAATATACAGGCTGTTCCATTAAAAAATCTAATTATTTGAGTTGGCTCTAAAATGTGATGCGCAATTGTTTTTTTTTTTGTGTGGAAAATTGTAATCAGCGGAAAAATCACTGCATCTTTGCTAATTTAACCGACCCTGTAGCTCCAAAAATAACGAAGATAGCAATAGTGCGCCGATAACTTTGAACACCCTGTATATTATTTATAAACGAAGACAATTTACATTTTATTTATAAGTTTGTTTATAAAACTGTTCGATAACACAGAAATATATTGAAATTACTTGAATTTTAGAAAAAGAAAAATGTTGAACGTATCAATTACAAAATGTGGCCAAATATTTCTTCAACAAATTTTTAATATCAAATGGCCAATTCCATAACATGAATTTAATTATAGCAAAGTTATACAGGATCTGGCAATGAAATGTGATGGTTTTTGTTTGAATATATCTGCAGGTAGGCTGGGTCAAGCTTCACGTGGTGTTG
>JAFFZR010028991.1:0-10032 GCA_018397195.1 Lethrus apterus | reverse complement strand
CGCTCTTCCGACATCTTAAGGTAATCTTTGGATAGAGAAAAATGAAACACTAAACTTAAAACTAATTGAAAATGTACTTATCTTTCCATGTTTTTCTACACGCCACTGAACTTTTTGCCGCCAGCTGATCGTTTAGTGGAAATGTTGGCCGTACCACCAACAGTACAATATAATATTACTATATCTAGGGTGCATAGTTAAATTGAGAGACCTATACCTATATGAATAATTGCCGCCCCAAAGGCCCGCTGTCCTAAACGGCTGGCGTCCCTGGGCTATAGCCCATTTAGCCTTGTGGTTAGGGTGGCTCTGCTTATGGGAAATTATTGTAGAAAATGGGAATTTTCTAACGTACTTGTGGAAATGTAATTTCTCCATTGTTGGCAACACTGGTAACGTAACACCTTACGCGAACTTACAAAAATAAAATACCTAGTTTCACGATTTTCTTATTAATTGTTCAACAATAATTTTGATTTACTGTCATTCTCAAGAGGCTTGTTATTTTATATATACAGTATGTCCCCGGATTGAGTTTACAATAGGTATGATTGACCGAAAATTTGCGAATTGGAAATTCATATTTTGGGATTCCGCCCTGCTTGATCTGAAACTTATTTTTAGTTTACTTTCGATTTTTTAAAGTCAAGTAGGCCTTTACAGTTTTGCAAACACCATTTTAGTTCTAGGTAAACTACATTTTCCGTTCACAGTACGCCAAAGTGTTACTAAGAAAAGTTGTTCAGAATGAAAAGTTATGGCGTTATGCAGAATGATCGGCCTACTTTGATAAAATCCAGTATTGGTCAGTTTCCTTTTCTGTCAACTTCATTATCAACTTCGTTTTGTGTCAGCTTAACTTTAAAGAAACTAAAAATAAGTTTCAGACCAAGCAGGGCGGAATCCCAAAATATGAAATTCCAATTTGAAAATTTTTGGTCAATCATACCTATTGTAAACTCAATCCAGGGACATAGTGTACATATGTATAAATGTTGATTATTTAATTAATATGTTTCGAAGTCACCGCAGGTCAATAAATTCTCAATTGAAACACCTAGCACATAAAGGCATTATGTCTATTCCTTTTGCTAATCCAGAATACCTCCTTCCAAGTTTCAAGACTGGGAATATGAAAAACTGCAAGTACCAGGAGTATCACAACTCTCAACTGAAAGCAGCAGCAACTTTCATTAAAATGCTTTTTATAACTGTTTCAACTGCATTCAGAAACAAATATCAACGTATTGAAAAACAATACGTACAAAACAATTTTAAGGTTAAACTGTACTCTCCTTTGAGGAGTTTTTACTGCTTTCTTATGAACCATACCCTAAAAGTACTCTTTTGTACTCCCTTCAGATGAAATAGGTGAAATGTCTTTGTGGCCAAAAAGTAGATAGAAATATTTTCACATTTTAAACATATTCCTCACGAAAATCTAAAATTACTGGTTGAATATGCACTAACGCTGTTGTAGAGAGGTTAATTTCCATTGGTAATGATAACTTGATTACTGAAATAATGAAGAATCGAAAGTATCTTAAAGACACTAGCCGCAGTTTTAACACTAAAGTACAACTTGCGGGATGTAAGTTGTTCTGATGTGTACTCTATTGTAAGAAATTCAGTACCTATTCAAAAAAAGAAAAAAACTGGTACAAAGGAAAAATATAATTTTAAGAATTAAAAATCATATTTAGAATGTGATATTAGAATTATATCATTTTTAAAATATTTAGCTGTAAGGTTCATCATTGCCAATTGAATTCCATCCATAAACCTTTTGCACAAAAAATGGTTAATCACATTAATAAATACAATGTATATATTAATACATACAATGTTATATTAGCAATTTCAGAAACCATTCAAATTACCAATACACATATTTGCATTGTACTACATTGTACAACTAAAAGTTTCTTATCCCAAGGATAATAATATAATAAATCAAATGACGTATATGTAGAACATTATTTAACAAAAAATATTTATTTGTAGTGTACATCATAGTATATGGAATACAATAATTGCATAATATATAAGTTGTCATTCCAATAACGAACAAACAAAAAACTTAAGTTTCACATTGTACACCGTTCGGAACGTCAAATAATTCACAAGCTCCTTCAGAATCTAAAAGACTGTAACAAAAATCTTGTGCACCTGGTACAGGACTTAATGGTATAAAGGGGTTTACTTCTGCAAGAAATATGAATGCAATAAATATTTTATTAAAAAAATGATTTAATTTACCTTCATCTAAATTAATTTTCTCATTATTGTAATTTTTAATTTTATCAGGGTGATCACTCTTTTTAAATAATATTTCAGCTGCTACAATTTCTGAATCTTCATCTGATTCATGTGGATCTATTTTTATTCGGACAGATTTTCGTTTAAATTCAACTTCTTTTTCTTGCTTTATAAAATCATCTGAATTTCTATGCTAAAATATTTAATGATGTTATTATAAATTTTCTATATTACTAAATTATTACATCAGTATGGGTTCTTTTCTTTCCTTTATTGTCGCAAGGTATTTCCGAACAATCCGATCTTAAATGTCCAGATATTGGTGAATTAACAGATTTTATCTTCAATTGATATGATGCTTTCTGTTCCTATAATATAAAAGTAATAAAAACCTATATTAAAGGAAAAACATAAACTCACTTGAAATTGTAAATTGGTTTGAAATGGTACATTGAGAGCTATTAAAGTATTTCCTGTGCCATAACACTGAACAAAATCATCATTGGTAACATATAAGAGTTTCTTATTATCTATATCTTCTGTTATATTCTTTATACTTTGTTCAATCCATAATTTATGTCGATCTAAAATATTTTCATAAGATTCTAATTTGTTTATTTCTCCTTTTAAGTGTAAAACTTTACTAGCTATTTCCTGCGTGTTACAATTTGGTAACGTGTCTTTATAAGTATAAGGCCTAAAATAAAAGTGTTATTGTACATCGGTATACTATAAAATTGCAAACTCACTTCCACTGAATACTATTTTTACTTTTCTTTTCAATTAGTCCAATACCTTCTAAAACGTTTGTAATGTCATATATTCGTCGTTTTTGTCTAACAGCTAACATATCCGCAGCCTAATGTGAAATTCATTTGTTAAAATAATAAATATTTACATGGTAAATGAATGATAACTTACAATTTTTAAATCCAAAACTCCCCCATTAGCTTTTTGCAAAAGGTTGACAAATTTTGTCGTCAACAGTCCTAGTGATTTCTCATATCTACTAGGTTGTACTTCAGCCATAATTATATTAATAAAAAATAGTTCAAAAACATTCTCAAACTTAACTTGATTTACGTATCAGAGTGAACTTCTAATCGAACATTGAATGTACATGAACTCTACTTTATCGGCAGGGAATATTTAATTATTATTTTATTATTATAATATATTCATTTTATCTGTTAATGTATTCAAATATGTGTATATTTATTTTTTGATGTAATTGCTAAAACAATTTACAATTTGTTTCAAATATTCACATACACAAAAACAAATATGGGGGTTGCAGTGGCGTATCTAAAAATGTTACTAGGTACTAATTCAGAATCTGAGGGAGAACGATTTTTCATGTAGTACTAGCAATGCGAAATTACAAAAATGTTTAAGAAAAAATTAATTTAATTTCATGTTATGAAGTAGTTTATGTAAAAACAAAGAATATTAAATCGTAAGGAATTTTAAAAATACTTTTTATAAAATAATAAAAGTGTTAACGAAGATTCATAATATTCGGTCATGTTCCAAAGATGCCTGAATGTTACGTCATCAGAATTTTTAACCAAAATTATATTCTAGTTACTTATTTCTTTTCGAACAGAACAAACAGAAATATATGGAGCAGAGGAAAATTATGAACAATTTTTGTAGAACTAAAAAAGACAACAAATTAATAGAGTTCTTGAAGGAAAGGATAGAAGAGAAATAGCAGAAACAGCACTTCCGATATTTAAACAAGCTAAAAAAGTTTATTTAAAACGGATTAGAAAGTAAATTCTTTGTTTATAACACCTTGGCACAGCGGAAGGTGCTGATTAATCGCTCCACAATTAAACTGAATAATTTAAGAGATGAAGTACCTACTGAAAGGAACGTTGGAAAACTTTTTATCAAAAGGATTGCAAGTGGATGTTAAAATAAAAGTGCTCAAAAATAGGAGAGAAGTGTGTTTGATAGAAATACAAAGCCTTATGGACAAAATCGACATTTTAAAGAACAAAAGTAAATGAAGGAGTCTCCAACAAAAGATCTTCATTGATTCGGACTTTACGAAAAAAGAATAAGGAATACAAAAAGACACTAAGAGAAATAGCAAAGGAGGAAAGAGGAAAAGGAAAGAAGACAAAAATAGGATATAAAAAACTGATAATAAATGGAGTATGCTGGAAATAGGACGAAGGCTTAGAGCAATTACAAGAGACAAAAAACTAGCAAAACACACGAACAACCAGCCGACGATCCAAGCAAAGGACAAGGAAGAGGCATATGATAATTATGATAAAAAAAGCAACAAAAATAATGAAGTAATAAATATAGGAACTAGGAATTTACAAGGAATATACGAAAAACCTAACCATAAGAAAAAATATTGAAAAAGAAAGTTTGGATGGACGAAAAATGTATGGAAGAAATACACAGAAAAAGAAATTTGCGTGGAAAATATCTACAAAGAGGAAACGAAGAGGACAAACGGAAATATATGGAGCAGACGAAAATTGTGAACAATTAATTTTTTTATAGATGTACATATTAGGTATGTTCGCAATAAACTTTTCACGTGTAAGTGTTATTTGATTTTTGACAAATTAGATTACTAAACTCTTACTAATAATCTAATGTGATGATTTTTAAAACGAAATATTATTGATACGGATAATTTAAAATACATAAATTTGAAATGTATGTAAATAATGGAAGCAAGCTTTGATATTTTAATATTCTCCAAAGCGTGCAGATGGAGCCATTAAGGTTTATACGTTTATAGCATTTGTTAGAAAGAGTCCAGTCTATCCATGTTATATTCTATCTTTGATTTAACAGAAGTTGGTAACAGTTTCTATGGCCAGCTGTTTCATTAATAAAAATTATAGTTCACATTATTTCCACCCGAGGCCGCCACGTTATAGCGGCTTTCTTAGTTTTGGTTGAGTAACTATAAATTTATATAAACAAGGATAATATTTAATAACCTAGTATAGGCAGGATACAGATACGATAAAAGGCATCAGTCATCTGTCTCTCTTATTACGATTGATAATCATGTTTTGTGCCATCTAACAGATTGGAACAAAGCTTACGATATTGTAAAAACGTAGGGTAGGAGACGGTAGGAGTGTTTAAATTAAAATACAAATGGGTGTGTTCAGCCAGCCCAAGTGCTTGCAAAGTGAAGTATTTCAAATCGAAAGAGCGTATCGTGAAACAAATATTCGCAAATTTTCAAAACTTAACTCTTATTAGTTTTCTATATTCTTTTAACGAAATTTCGTCCTGACATACCCTGTATTAGGTATTTAAAATGCATTTTACTCAACATAAAAATTATGTCAGGGTTAGGTGCTTCATATTGAAATTTGTAGCAATTAACTACTTTATATCAGGTACTCGGTACTCAGTACTCGGATTGTGATCCGGATCCGGATAGTGTACCGAACCCAGATATCCGGATAATGGCTCTTGTAATCTGGATCGAAAAATCAACGGACCTTGCCAGCACTACTTAATATACCCCATCGCGTTTATGTGATCCTAATACAAAGACGAAAAATGCAGAATTCCATTTCAAATTGCAAAATTCTTTCAAAGCGTCTAATACTTTTCCCACGCAAATATTTCGTCGCCTGATACTTAATATACCTCCTTGTGTTTATGTGATCCTGATACAAAGACGAGAAATGCAGAATTCCATTTCAAATTTCAAAATTCTTTCACAGCGTGCAGTACTTTCCTGCGCAAATAACTCCCTGGCTGACATTTAATATAATACTAACCTACCTCAATGCATTGTAAGTTTTTCTTGTTACCTAATAGTTTTTATTGTTTTTCATTCTCAAATTTTAATGGAGTAATTTTTGCATACTACATTATATCAGTGGATATGTAAATACATAGGGTATGCATTTTATGGTTCAAACTATTTTTAATTTTAACTCGTTTTAGTAGAATTTAGGAAAAAAATGATAAATAGAAGTAATGCTTGATTTAACGAGTTCTAATGGTGTTTAAATTTTCTACGTGGACTTCCATAACACTCTGTATACATGAAACCATTAAATTTTAAATATTTATACCTTAAATTACCAGAAAACATTTTACTTACCTATTTATGGAATAAAAGAAGCTTTAAGGAATGCTGATTAGATAATATAAATATAGACGAGAGTTGGTGAAAAACACGGAAAAGGCTAAGTTATAAAGCAAAGGCACCAGCAAACGGCAATTGCAAAGAATTCAATAGGTATTTGTTTGAACGCCAATTAAATTAATGGGATAGTTTAAATTACGAATAGATATAAAAAAATCTTTTAAATTATTTTATTTATAATAACAACACATGTATTTTAACATATATATTTGGGGTGAACAAATAATACTTTTATTGAGAATTCGAATTTTTATACTAATTCGCATATTTACACATTACACAACGTTCTTGTAAATAGTACAGTAAAAAACGTTTTTAATGTAAAAACAAAATGAAATACGTATTATCAAATGAAAAATAAATAAAAATTACATTTTCGTGCAGTATAATAAAATTATGCTGAAACATCTGAACACCTTGTGTTCTATTTTACAACCCACGAAGTATAAGCTTACAAATAACACTAGGTATAACTATATAAATACTAGGTATACATAATCACAGATTATCTAAAAACAAATCAACTGTAGATCATAATTTAAAGCGAGTTAATAAAATATATTACATCCCTCTTAGAGGCAGATATTTCCTATTTTTGTACAGTGTAAGATTAGGAATTAGCTAACTCACAGTTTATTAATTAAAATAATTTAAATAACCAAGCGAATTTAAACTTAAACTTAATACATATTTATACAAATAACATGAATTAAATGGGTTATGTACAATATACACTGTTACCTAATTAGGAGGAATATTCTATACAAAGTCAATACTCCTCATGTGCACAATTAAATTGGGCAGTTATATACAATAAGATCACAATTCAATATTACGTACAGGTTTGTGTATTGAAATTCATCCACGCCGAAAATATTGCGTTTAAGTTGATATCAATATGTACAACACGCATTTTTATTAAATCGGTGTAGGCAATACTGTAAAATCTTGCAGTGCACATTTAACAGTTTCATACAACGGTCTATTTTCTTCATTACAGTAACCTTCAGGTGTACAGAGGGTCTGCAGTTTCGTTAGATATGAATCGAAATTTTCTTGGCCGATTTTTTCCTGGGCGGCTCCTCCGGGCAGTCGAACATGCTCCAGTAGAGTTATAACGTTATTTCTTAAACTCTCGTAGTACTCGTTGAGATTACTGTTGCGTTGTGAAATCACTTGGGTTTCCTGGTGGGAAAGGGTTAGTGTAGTCCTAGTGTTTTTTTACGATATGGCTGGTGAATTTGAAACTATAGGTTAGGTGCAATTGCCAATCAACATTATGTTCAATAATTTAAACAATTACTCTTACATGACTCATACACAAATTACCATAAATAATACGAGCTTAACTTTGCAAAATACACTATTAATCATAGAAAATGTAAAAAGAAATTAATGTGGAGATACACTTTATTGGTAGTTAATTTTAGCAATATGATTTACTGTAACCGGCTTCAAAAACGATTATAAATAATGAAAATTATGTTTATGTTTATAATATATAAATTAATAAATATAGTAATATATAATATAGTAGAGTGCGTTAAATCGAGATGTACATGGCAATAAATCGGCGCAGATATCGGTTTCTAATACTGCCTTCGATAAAACATTCCCCCATCCTAGCTTTCTGCGCAGCTTTTCGACTTCGCCTATGTACATCTCGATTTAAAGCACTATAGTAGTAGTTGAAGTTGTAAGTACTTCAACCCGTTTCCATAAGAAATAATGGTGAATTGTGATTTTGTATTGCTATTTCCTTTACACGACTGTAGTGTGTATTTTTATATGCATGGCTCTTTGTGTCAGAAGCTATGTTTCTGTGGGCCGTTAAATATCGATCGGTTACAAAAAATTTGATTTTCTCACGTGAATGCCATTTCTGGGTATAAAAAAATATCAAGATTTGACTACTCACAACCAGAGGGAGTGCATGTTTTTATATGCCTGGCTCTTTACGTCGGAAATTGTGTTATTATAGACAGGGATTTTAATTTAATCTTTTCTACACATGTCTTGCCTTGTCTTGCAGGTTACGTACGATATGATATGATCGAGATTTGGCAGTGTTCCTACATATCTCAAGCAGTGAAAGATAATTCGATTGTGACTACTCACCACCAGAGGGAGCATTGGTCTACAAGATTGTGAGCTATGTATATGATGTCATGTTTAATTTACATTATCGCCACTAGATGCCAAATTAAATGATATTTAAGAAAATGTGTTTATTTTTATCGATTTTTCTGATTCAGCATTAGAGTTTCCATTCTACTTAGTTGTAATTTTCTGTAATCGTTACATATGCGATACGAGCGGATGAAATTTGAACCACATGATAAAAAGCAACAAAAAAAATATTTCACAATATTTTGTTAAATTAGGGAAATGTGTTACACTATTTTTGATCTTATCTAGTGTTACGCTTACTTTTGTATATACACACTCTATGAAAAATAGTGTATTTGTTTACTTTGTTAATGAAATGTTTTAAAACATGTAATGTTATTGTTTAAGAAGTATAATTAAAATAATCTTGTATTAAGTGAGAGCTGACCCCAGCAGTTGTCCTTAGTTCAAAATTAAATTTGTAAAATAGAGGCAAGGATAGGTGCTACCGTTGGTGCTATTTTAGCGTGCGGTCTACGCCATCTGTTGGTTGGATATATTAACAATATTTTCGTATTTATATTTTGGTATTTGTAAATTATTAAAGGCATCTGTAAGCCCAAAATACGAATTTTTAAAAAATTCTTAAAACTTTCCTAAAACTTCAATTTTCAATCATACTTTAAATTATAATATACAGGTGTCCCAGGACGTTTACAACAGCCGATATCTCAGAGAAAGTAAGTCTGATTTATTTCAAATTCAGGATATCTGTTTGAGCTTTAGAGAAGATCATTTCTATAATATTAAACCGTCATTCCCAATTTCCACTTCTCAGCAACAAATATTGAATTACGAAATTTAAATGGAACATTCTATATATTGTTTCATTATTCGAAAATACACATTAAAACAAATTCAGTAGTACAATTTTGACAACATTTTGGTTAGAAAAAGGATACTTATAGACACTTATAAATATTCGAAAAGACACCCATGGAATTAGGTATACAGGGCCCTGTTAACGGC
Source organism: Lethrus apterus (assembly GCA_018397195.1). Taxonomy (NCBI): domain Eukaryota; kingdom Metazoa; phylum Arthropoda; class Insecta; order Coleoptera; family Geotrupidae; genus Lethrus; species Lethrus apterus. Next base: position 485 of record JAFFZR010028991.1, on the reverse strand, counting down.
TACAGACAGCCATATGAGTCCTCTAGTTTCAAAACCCCCTAAATCCATTTTTAATGTTATATGAGTTAGATAGCATAACAGGATCCTTATGAAAATCTCTACTGATTTGTAAACTATAATAATGTCAAACCCACCAAATTCCATTTAGAAGTCACTGTTAAAATTTGACTTAGTTTCAAACGCCACTAAATACACATCAACCAATCAGAACGTGACTAAACAAAGCTACAACTCCAACTTTGGGTAATATAAATCCGGATCTATTAGTCTAATTTCATTTCGTTCTTGTTGTTTTTCAAATAATAAAAAGTTTTCTTTTGTTTTTTTTTTATTGTTACGCTTTCCCTTTTTTCAAACCTACTTTGTTCGGAATAAAAACACACGCAATCCACAATATTGACTTCCAAATTCCATTAAATTCAATAATTGGCTTCAAACCCCACTAAATCCATTTTTATTTTCAAAATTGTGACTTTCTTGTAAGT